>PYUH01000061.1:123941-166322 GCA_016808085.1 Suaeda aralocaspica | reverse complement strand
TACTTAAAGTTGTTAATTATTGTTAATTTTCCTTAATCCTCATACAAATACTAAGCATCGGAGGGGAAAAATCCTACAAGGATTTTATTCCCTTGTTTTGCAGGAATGAGGTCCGAGCCATCAGGAAGTGAACAAGCCAACACTGTCCGTCCGAAGTGTAGCTCTCTAGTTCCCTCTCCACGTATTCAGTTGAAGTGACCCTACCAGGAACTCTTTCTACATCAACTGCTGCTGAGATATAGAAGGATCTCGAAGAACGCTTTTCTCAAAGTTCTGGACACCACACTTACAATCTTCAACAAACAACTTAATGTTCTTCAGCAAGGTTGATTGATCAATGTACTCCAACATCAGCTGAAGATGAATCATTCTGAATCATCTGAAGTAACTGATTGTACTGTTCCATTGAAATTTCAGTAACTTGTTCTGAAGAGATATCTTCATTATCTTGTGCAAAAGCAGCTACTCTGCCTTCTGGTGGCTTTGTTCTGCCTCCATTTGAGGCTGGAAAACCATGAAGCTTGTAGCATTTATCAATTGTGTGATTTCTCATTTTACAATAATCACAAAACAAGTGGTTCAGAGGACGCTTATGTCCAACAACAAACTTGTTTCCATTTGGACCTTGAAGAACTCGAGAATACTGATTAGATGAAGTATTCTTGTTATGTGAAATCTTAGTGTTTTGATAAGCAACTGAAGCACTTTGAAAACCCTCATTGAACTGTGCAACTTGCCTCTGTTTCTCATCTTGCATTAGAAGACGATATGCAGTAGTGATCTGTGGTAATGGTTGCATCATGAGGATGTTAGCTCTTACACTATGAAAATTAGGATTTAGTTTCATTAGAAACTGAACCAAATGCTGCTCTTGTTGAATCTTCAAGTATTTCTTTGCTAGATTGCAAGAACACTGATTACAAGTACAAGTAGGAATGCTAACTATTCCACTAATTTCATCCCAAAGTGCTTTAATCTTCGTAAAGAACTCAACAATTGATTCAATCGAACCTTGCTGAAGATCATTAAGTTGTTGTTGAAGATTGTAGAGTTGAGGTCCAGAACTTTGAGAAAAGCGTTCTTCGAGATCCTTCTATATCTCAGCAGCAGTTGATGTAGAAAGAGTTCCTGGTAGGGTCACTTCAACTGAATACGTGGAGAGGGAACTAGAGAGCTACACTTCGGACGGACAGGTGTTGGCTTGTTCACTTCCTGATGGCTCGGACCTCGATTCCTGCAAAACAAGGGAATAAAATCCTTGTAGGATTTTTCCCCCTCCGATGCTTAAGTATTTGTATGAGGATTAAGGAAAATTAACAATAATTAACAACTTAGTAATCTAGAGAGGGAAACTAGTGAGAGAAATTTTCTTAGTATGATGTAAGAATGAATGAAAATTGAATGCCCCCAAAATGATGATTTTGAGGGGTATTTATAGCCTTTAGGTTTGGAGGCTAACAAATAGGAGAATGACATTTGTCATTGTCTAATTGGTTGATGATTGATCAAGCCTCATGGGCTTCCATATTCAAGCCTCAAGGCCCAAATTCTTCCTTTTAGCCTACCTTGTAACCTCAAATAAGATTGTGACAAGTGGCGGAGGTTGCTCTCCTTTTAATTATTTGTTGTGGACACGTGGCCCAATCTTACAACGACACGTGGCCGTGTGGATCCCACCTTGGTGGTCTAGTCATTGCCAGGTGGCAGTGCCACTTGGCCTTTTAGTGGACACATGGCCCAGTATTATGCTGACACGTGGGCATGATATGGCGTGCCACATCATTTGCCCCTTAGTTGGGTGTTTGGATCCATAATCCATGTCCCAACTGACGTCTCTTTCCCTTTCGGAAGTTATTTTGTAACCTTCCTTAGCAGTTATTAATGCCTCAACCACCCCCTTTAGGTTTTTTTGGGGGAAATTCAAATTGGAAGGGGGAATTTACTTTTCTAACCCTTTAAATTTTCTATGTATATATGATGATTGAAAATGATTGTTTCACAATCATTTCCAATCATTTTACTTCACTTTCTCTCTCTAAAAGTTCCCAAGAATCCTCTCAAGCTCCCAAGAAACTTCAGAGACGATTTTCGGCGACCTGTGGTGCGATTTCCGGCGAGTTGGTGCGGTGGTTTTCGGTGTGAACAGTATATCCTAATTTTCTTCTCTTTTTCAGGTATTTACCTGAATTCTTTTTCTTTCTTGTTTTTCTTTTACTTCTTTGTCTTTATTTTCCTTTGAATCTATCAATGGCTTCTTCATCCTCTTCTTCCCCAAATAATAATGAGAACTCTATTAAATTACTTCCTTTTCCTCGTACTACTTCTTCTATTGGAACTCAATCTTCTGTCGTTCTTGATCATTTATTGCCTGGGTCTTTCCTACTTCCTTCTCTTCCTGTGCAGGAAGTTGCAATGGCAAGAACCAAACAAACTGCCTATAGAGAAACTGCTACTTTGAGATTTCCAGCATCTGAAGTTTCAGATGTGAATCCTCTTGACCAGCAAGATCCTACTCCCCAGGTTGAGGGAAGAGAGGATGCTGAAGTTGCACAAGAAGCTCCTGAGGAGGAAGTAAGGGAGATTCTTACTAGGAAGAGAGAGGCTTCTGAGGCTACCATTTCCAAGCCTAAGAAGAAGAGAGGTGCCTATCCTGTTGCTGATAATGTAGTCATCTATAATGAATATGTAGATGGTGTAAATAAAGATAAACTGATCATCCCTAACAAGGGGGATACTATTTTGGATGCCCTGAAGACTGCTTCCCTGTATATACTGAAGTTATTGACTTAGGGCTTAGGTTCCCCACTTCCTTATTCATCTTCAATCTTTTCAAAAAATATGACATTGGCCTTTGTCAACTTACTCCCAAATCTTGGATTCACATAATGTCTTATGTGACTTCTTGTGGCATTAGAGGAGTGAAAGCTTCTTCTAAGGTCTTCCTTCATCTTCACCATCTCTCAAAAGCCTCCCACTGCAAACATGGGTGGTTTTACCTGAAAAACAGTGAGGGGTTCCTTACTTGTGTGGAGAAGGCCAACAAGGTTCCCAACTGGAGGAACCATTTCGTGTTTGTGAAGTCTCATGACAAAAAACTTGTAGAAGTGTTGAAAAAATGGAATCCTTTTCCAAAGTGCCTAGGAAGATCCTTTGAGCTTCCTAGATTGAGTGATACTGAGCAACAAAACTTAGAATACTTCAGATCCACCACAATGGAGATCAAGAAGCAATTTCTGACAGTTCCCTTAAACTGGATCCCCTTTAACGAGTTCTTCTTAGATCGCAACTTCCTTGTTGCTTCTGGTGTAATTTATGGGGATGAGTATAACCAGGGTAATTCTTCCTTTATTATTTAACACTGAACCTCTGTTCCTTTTCTCTACTTATTTAACCAAGTGTCTTTTCTTTTTGCAGAAGAAGCTCTTGCTGACCTTCCTCCATTCAAAAAAGGAAGCATGAACCAAAAAGATTTCTGGAAGCAGGTCTCTCAAAAGCTGGGGGAGGATACTTCCTCGAAGAAGGGGAAGACTCAGGTATTTAATCTTTACATCTTTTAAAAACTTAAGACTTGGATTTTTTTTTTTTTTTTTTTTTTATATACTTATCAATCATATTAACATAGGCTTCCTCACTTAGAGTCTTCCCATTTTGCCGACTTGAACGCAAGCGGGCACTAAATGGGGAAGTTGGGTATTTAAACACTTCCTCTTAGGAACGTTATTAGGGACTTCCCTACTTGGTGACTTCCCACTTTGCCGACTTGAACGCAGGTGGGCACTAAGTAGAGAAGTTGTACAATAGTTAGAAGTCTTCCCTCTCCTTAGGAAGTTTAAAATTTTACTTTTACTTAGGAAGTATGTGTAATCTTCCTTTTATAGGAAGTTCCTCCCTCGTAGGAAGCTAGAATATTTAAGACTTCCCCTTAGGAAGTTTTAGGATCATACTTCCCCTTAGGAAGTATGTTTAGACTTCCCTTCATAGGAAGTCTCTTCCCCTTAGGAAGTTAGAATGACTTTAGAGTTCCCCTCTTTGTGTCCATGTGCGTTCAACTCGGCAAAGTGGGAAGTCTTTGACTTCCTTGTTTGCCGGGTTGAAAGTAGAGCGACACAAGGAGGGGAAGTCCTTTTACTTCCCCTTAGGAAGCTTTTAAGATCAAACTTCCCCTTAGGAAGTATGTTTAGACTTCCTTTCTTAGGAAGTCTCTTCCCTTAGGAAGTTAGAATTTTTTTAGACTTCCTTCCTTTGTGTCCATGTGCGTTCAACTCAGAAAAGTGGGAAGTTTTGACTTCCTTGTTTGCCGGGTTGAACGTAGAATGGCATAAGGAGGGGAAGTCCTTTTACTTCCCCTTAGGAAACATTTAAGATCATACTTCCCCTTAGGAAGTATGTTTAGACTTCCTTTCATAGGAGGTCTCTTCCATTAGGAAGTTAGAATTTTTTTTTTAGTTTTCCCTCCTTTGTGTCCATGTGCGTTCAACTCGGCAAAGTGGGAAGTCTTTGACTTCCTTGTTTTCCAGGTTGAACGTAGAATGGCATAAGGAGGGGAAGTCCTTTTACTTCCCCTTAGGACGCATTTAAGATCATACTTCCCCTTAGGAAGTATGTTTAAACTTCCTTTCATAGTAAGTCTCATCCCTTAGGAAGTTAGAAATTTTTTTTAGACTTCCCTTCTTTGTGTCCATGTGCGTTCAACTCGGCAAAGTGGGAAGTCTTTGACTTCCTTGTTTGCCGGGTTGAACGTAGAATGGCATAAGGAGGGGAAGTCCTTTTACTTCCCTTTAGGAAGCTTTAGGTTCCTACTTCCCCTTAGGAAGTATTAATTCATTACTTCCCTTTAGGAAGATTTAATACGACACTTCCCTTTAGGAAGTATTAATTCATTACTTCCCCTTAGGAAGATTTAATATGACACTTCCCTTTAGGAAGTACTAATTCATGACTTCACCTTGAGAAGTGTGATTAGGTAAGTTCAACTTCCCTCTTTTGTGTCATTCTATGTTCAACTCGACAAACTAGGAAGCTTAGGCTTTGGAAGTTGCAAGTTGAACATGAGGAGGCACAAGAGAGGAAGTATTGTTTGATATCTCCACCTAGGAAGTTGTAAGCAGTGGCTTCCCCACTTTGTGTCAATGTACGTTCAAGTCGGCAAACTAGGATGTACACAAAGAGGGAAGTTATTGGTTTTGCTCTGAAAGTTGTTCATCTTAGTAGGATCGGTTGAATATTCCTTTATACTCTTCTAACACTTATATTTTTCAGGAGACAAGCAAGCCTTCTGGGAGGAAGCCAAAACCCTCCCACAAGAGGAAAAAGGAGGAAGTACCAGAAGCACAAGGTACAAGCTCAAAGAAGAGCAGAAGAAAGGATGCTTCCTCCAAAGCTGCTGCTGCTCCCATTGAGCTTACTGAGTCAAGTCCCCACACTTCCTCCCTTTCTGGGAAGAGTGCCTTTGTGATTGGGGAGAGTGATTTCATGATCGGGGTGAGGAACAGAACTCTTCCGACTGAACAAGATAACCCCTTGGAGAGTGACAATGGGTTGGTTGATCCTTTGACTGCCTTAACCATTCTCCAGAAGGAAAGCATTTCTGCCATTCCCCTCAAAACAATGCCTGCTTCCCAATTAGCTGGAGCTTCTGAACCTCCTTCTTCTCCTCCTGATGAGGATCCTGTCATTGGACTCTCCAAATATGTTGAGAGAAACATTCCTGAAAGTGTTAAGGCTCAAGCTAGAGCTTTTGGGGGTAAGTTTAGTCACAGTTTCTATCAAACTATACGCTCATCTTCAGATACCATTAAATCTCCCAGGAACCCTAATGCCATATTTTTACCGGTTCCCATAACAGATGAGGCTGAATCCCCCAACTTCCTTGATGACGAAGAGGATCTCCCTTCAACCAGCAAAAAATTTGACTCCAACAAAAGGGGGTTGATTAGGGAGATCTTAAGCTGCGGAGAACTTGAGTAAAAGGAGTCACTCAAGGGATTTGTCAGAGGCCACCTTCTTCCCATCTTCAATAACCTTTCTGAGGTATGCTTCCCAAAAACTGTGTTCTTCTCCATTCTCTTCCCATTATTATTATTATTATTTTATCAACTAACTCTTTGTTTCACTTCCCTTGTAGTCTATGTTCCATCTGGAACACCTGGCCAAACTTTATGGATCCATGAAGGCTGAAAACAAGAAATGCATGGAGTTCTATGACAAAGCTGCTACTTATGTAGTGGCTCAAACAAATAAGATTGAGGCCAAATGGCAGCATGCAATGAATGCTCTCTCCAGAGATCTCCACAAAACCAAGGAAGACTACCAAGTAGTCTTGGAGAGGAGCATGGAGCTGGCTAACCAGATCCATGTTGACAAAGAGACTGTGGAGAAGGCTTCTGCTATCATTGCTAACCAAGGCCGCGTGGAAAAAGACGTTAAGGATGCCAAGGAAGAGGCCAAAAGACTAATCAGAGAGGAAGTGAATGAGTTGAAGAGGAAGCTCAAGGAAGCTGAGGAGGAAAAGGAGAAGCTAAAAAATGAAAAAGAAGAAGCTGAGCAGAAGATCTCAACCACTGCTGTTGAGAAATACATGGAGGGCCAAGCTTTCCTTAGAGAGATGTGCTTAGGAGCTTGGGGAATGGGTTTAGAGGAATATCTAGCCTTTGAATCCTTTGAAAGAAGATTGAACTATGTCAACATGGTTCATATCAAAAAACAAGCTGAAGCAACTCCTCCTCCTTCCTTTGACTATTCAGAAGAAGAAGAAGAGAGTGTTGAGAAGGAGAAGCAAGAAGAAGAAGAGAAGAGCAAGGAAGCTTCAGAAGTCCATAATGACAAACATCAAGGCTAATGCTCTTCTTCAAAATTTTAATGATTGTGTTTAATTTGTTTGAACAATATTAATTTAGCATGTTTTGAACAATGATTTCAGTAGGAACACTTTTAAAGTGTTTCTTGTAATATTTGATTTAAATTTTTTTCAATGCAATCTTTGTTCTAACTCTATTAAATCTTGAAGCTTGATTTCCTTGCACAAAAATATGAACTCTTGGTTCATCTTCTCAAGGTTCCCCATGGGATCTTGCATCACAGGTTTAAAAATATGAACTCTTGGTTCATCTTCTTAAGGTTCCCCATGGAATCTTAGGAACTTTACTTATGATTTCCCTTAGGAAATTCATAACTACTCATCCACCAATCTTAATACTTATTGTTCCCTATGGAGAATACTTCCCCGTAAGAACTATTTTAAATGTAACTTTAAAATTTTATCTCCTTTTTCCATTTTTGATAGGCTTGTAGGGTTCTCTTTGCCCCAAATTAAACCTTTTGCTGAGATCCCTAAGTTTACTAGAAGTTCTAGTATTGATTGCCCTTAAACTTAAGGAATCGAAGCACATATTATAGCTTTTTAATCTTAATGCCCTTAGCATTTTCAAGGACTCTTAGTCACATTTTTAAGACACTTGGTCTAATTGTAAGATCCTTAGTCCTACTTTTAAGACACTTGGTCTAATTGTAAGACCCTTAGTCCTACTTCCTTTGTCTTAAGTCTCTTTTTGCTTAAGTAACAAAGTATGACTTTGGGATCTTGCCCTAGTCTTGCCCTAATGGGAATTCATAAGATTCACCAGGGCTCTAGGTTCTTGCCCTATCCTTGCTTAATAAGCAAAATAAAATGTAATAAATTAAATTATCACACATGCAGAAATAGAGTTTTCATTAATTATGGCCCGTAGCCAATTTTAATACAAATGTAAACTCCAGTTTCTATAAAAAAAGATCAACTTGGACCTTATTTATATGGCCGTAGCCTATTCATCTGATTCTGTAAATCAGGATTACATGTAATACCTCTTTGCGTTATTAGCATTCCAAGTTCGTGGCAATTCATAACCATCCAAACTCTTGAGTCGATAAGTACCATCTTGAACAATTTCCACAATCTCGTAGGGTCCCTCCTAATTCGGAGTCAACTTGCCTTGCTCATTTGCCCTTCCTATGGCTTCCATCTTTCTCAAAACTAGATCTCCAAGCTTCATGGGCCTATTATTAACCCTTTTATTATGTTCTCTAGCCATCCGAAGCTTGTACAGTTGCTGTCTAAGCAAGGCATTACCTCTCACTTCAGGTAGGGTATCAAGAGCAGCTTTCATCAATTCCCAATTCGCATCCTCATTATACAGCATCACCCTGAGAGTAGGTTCACACATTTCTATGGGAAGAACAGCTTTGGCTCCGTACACCAACATGATGGGAGTTTCTCCGGTTGAGTTCTTAACGGTGGTCCTTATTGACCATAAGACATTGTACAATTCATCAACCCATAATCCTTTAGCCTTCTCAAGCTTCTACCTCAGTCCATCACTGATTATCTTATTAAAAGCTTCAACTTATCCATTGGCCTGAGGATAGCCTACGGAAGCAAAGTTAGCAGAGATGCCCTGGTCTTCTAAACATTTGTGGTGTCTCGAACTGCGGACCGTTATCAAACACAATAGATTGCGGTACTCCAAATCTTGTGATGAGGTTCTTCCATATAAACCACTGTACATTCGAGTGTTTGATATTCTTCATCGGCTCTGCCTCCACCCATTTGGTGAAGTAGTCCACAGCTACCAACACATACTTTCTTTGCCCCGAGGCCTGAGGGTATGGACCAAGGATGTCCATGCCCCACTTGGAAAAAGGAAGTGGACTGATGATTGGGCTTGAAACATTAGCTGGTTGGTGGTGCAAATTTCCATACAAATGACATCTCTTACACTTCTTGACGTAATCCATAGCGTCTTGCCTCAATGATGGCCAGTAATACCCTGTGCGAAGCGCCTTTTCAGCTAAGGCTCGTTCCCCTATATGAGACCCACAAAACCCCTCATAAATGTCTTCCAAAACTTATTTACCTTGCTCGGGAGTGATGCAATTCAATAGCGGATGAGTAAACGATTTCTTGTATAATTGCCCTTGCCATAGCACAAACCATGCATCTCTTACCTTGACATACTTAGCTTGTCGTGCATCGGCTGGCAAAGTTCCATCTGTTTTATAAGCGATGATTTCATCCATCCAGGTACTTCCCCTGCTAATGAAGTTGACATCTCTTTCCTTGTCAATACTCTTCTTTTCCTTAACTTCCCAAAAAACAGTTCGGGGTGAGTCTCCTATAGTAGAACTAGCTAACTTGGACAGGGCGTCAGCCTGATTGTTCTCGGATCGGGGAATTTGCATTAACTCAAAACTTTCGTGATCCTTAACTTCTTGCAACATTTGCAAATACTTGCTCATGCCCTCATCACGGGCTTCATAGTCTCCCAAGTATTGACTCCCAATTAGTTGTGAATCAGACATAGCCTCTATCTTCCTAGCACCAGCGGCTTTACACATCTTAATTCCTGCAATTAAGGCCTCATACTCAGCTTCATTGTTCGAAGTTTGAAATTTGAACCTCATTGCATACTCGTACAAATCTCCTTCAGGAGATTTGCATATGATTCCCGCTCCATACCCATTTTGGGTGGATGATCCATCAACATGCAGTGTCCAGTGGTCTATACTTGACTTCTCAATCTGTGGCCTGGTCATTTCAACAATGAAGTCGGCAAACGCTTGTCCCTTAATCGCTTTCCTAGGTTCATACGAAATCTCAAATGAACCCAACTCGATATCCCACTTAAGCATCCTACCAGAAGATTCTTTAGTTAGGCATAACTTAAGCGGCTGATCCGTGTAAACAATTATTTAGTGGGACAAGAAGTAGGGCCTCAGTTTTCTGCTTGCTAAAAACAATGCTAATCCAAACTTATCAATCGTGNCTTCTCAATCGTAGCATATCTTAGTTCGGCTTTCTGGAGAATATGGCTAACAAAATAAACCGGATGTTGAGCTCCGTCTCTCTCAGCCAACAAAACAGCTGAGAGTGCATATTCTGATATAGCAAGGTACATATACAAAATTTCTTTTTCCTTGGGGCTTACCAACTTGGGAACAGAATGGAGATGATCCTTTAATTTAATAAAGGCTTCCTCAGCTGATTGAGTCCATTCAAATTTGTTGGCTTTCTTCTTGATCGTATCAAAGAAGAAGTGGCACTTATCTCCTGCCCTTGACAGGAACCTTCCCAAGGCTGCTAAGCACCCAGTTAACTTCTGCACTTCTTTAACACTTCGGGGAGAAGTCATATCCAACACGGCCTTGACCTTGTCTGGATTGACTTCAATCCCCCTTTCGTCAACAAGAAACCCTAGGAATTTGCCTGATGTGACACCAAAAACACACTTCTTCGGATTCAACCTCATCTTATACTTCCTCAGAGTTTCAAAAGTTTCCTTTAAATCGGCTACATGATCCTTGGATTCCTTGCTTTTGACGATCATGTCATCAATGTATGCTTCCATATTCCTTCCCAATTGTTGCTTAAATACTTCATTAACTAGTCTCTGGAAGGTAGCTGGAGCATTCTTCAAACCGAAGGGCATTCTTGAGTAACGGTACAGACCTGTTTCTGTAACAAAAGCTATTTTTTCCTGATCTTCCTCCCATAGAGGAATTTGATGAAAGCCGGAATAGGCGTCCATAAAACTCAACAAGGCATGTCCAGCCGTAGAATCAACCAACCGATCGATCTTGGGCAAAGGAAAGCTATCCTTAGGGCACGCCTTGTTTAAGTCTGTGTAATCCACGCACATTCTCATTGTTCCATTAGGTTTTGGCACCAATACAACATTTGCCACCCAATCAGGATATTGGCATGGACGGATGAATCCTGCTTCCAATAACTTTTTTACCTCTTCATCCGCAGCTTTGTTACGGACTTCACCAAGATTTCTTTTCTTCTGCCTGACAGGCTTCAATTCAGGCTTAACATTGAGCTTGTGAACAGCCAATTCTGGATCAATCCCCGGCATTTCTTCAACTTCAAATGCAAAAACATATTTGTATTGTCTAAGTAAGGCTATTATCTCTGCCCCAACATGTTCGTCACGTGCTTGTCCAATCTTGACTGTTCTATCAGGCTTCATCTCATCCAACACAAAATCTTCATGCTCACCTCCAGGTTAAGGTCTTGGGACTTGATTCAAGCTATGAACAGCCATAACTTGGTCCTTAGGAGCTTCTTCTACTTTCCTTTTCTTACTTAGTTCGCCACTTTCACTTGACTAGGCTTATGCTTTTAATGTGGTAACATAACACTCTCATGCCAGTTGCTGGTCTCCATGAATTGTTCCCACTGTACCATTGTTACACTCATACTTCATGAGCATGAGGTGGGTAACAATGACTGCCCTGACAGCATTAAGTGTTGGCCTTCCAAGAATCACATTGTATGCCTGTAGCTCTTTCACTACAAGGAACTTGACGAATATGTTTCGAGCACAATCTTTATCCCCCACTCACACTGGCAAAGTCATGGTTCCCAAGGGATTGATAATTCCTCCTCCAAACCCAATGATGGGATGGTGGATTGGTTCTAACTTTGATGAATCATACTTCAACTTTCTCAAACAGTTGTAACTGATTATATCAGATGAACTTCCCGTGTCAACAAGTATTCTCTTTACCTTCATATTTGCCACTTTCAGCTCTACTACCAGGGGATCATCATGGGGTGTTCAAACTTTGCCCCGATCCCTGTCACTGATCAGTACTTTCGAGAATTTAGTTTTAGCATCTTCCCCAGTCTCGGGTGATGATTCCCGGACTTGGTGTCGCACATATTCCTTACTTCCCTTCATAGTAGGACCTGCAGCAGCAAAGCCCCCAGAGATTACATAGACAACATCTTCAGTCTCATAGCCCTCCTTTGTCACCTCATTTTTAGAGTCTGACTTCTGCTTGGCACTCTTGTCAGATGACTTGATTAAATGTTGACTAATCTTCCCTTTAGCAGCAAGAGCTTCCAGGGTTCTCCGAAGGTTGAAGCAATCATTGGTATGATGCCCCACATCTTTGTGAAAGTAACAATATTTACTTGAATCTCGATCTTCTTTTGCGCTTCTCAATGGAGGTGGATTATCAATGTCAATTTTTNATGTCAATTTTCCCTCGGATCTCCTTAAAGACTGAATGGAGATCCTTAGTGAATTCAACTCTCGGCGCATTATTCACCTTTCTCTTCCTGTTTTGATCATTTGACTTGTTTGATGCGCTAGCCATCCAAGTGGCATGTCTCTTCTGATCTTTGTTTTTGACCCGTGATCATTCTTCTTGTCCTTGCGGGTGGAAGCGCATAGCTCCTTAGCATAGATGAAGCATTTAGCCTCCTCCAGGATCCCCTTCAAGGTTTTACAATTCCTTCTGACCACATCAAACTTAAAGGTTCCATCACGGAGCCCTCTGAAGAAGCTATCAAAAGCAACTCCTTCAGAAAGGTTAGGTATCTGCAATGATTCAAGATTGAACCTTTGGACGTAACTTCTTAATGATTCCTTCTCACTTTGCACGATTTTAGCCATGAAATGATGTACAAAGGTTGTACTCAACTCATGGAAACTGTTGATGGATTGGTCAGGTAAACTATTAAACCACTTCTGAGCTATTCCCTTAAGTGTTGCTGGGAAATAGAGGCACCAAGTTGCATCATCCAAACCTTGAAAATACATCAAGTGTTTGTATGTTGCCAAATGTTCTTCTGGATCAGTTGTTCCATCATAAGCCTCTACATTAGGCATCTTAAACTTAACTGGGCGAGGAGCCATCATGATTGATGCAGCAAATGGGGTTGTCCAGTTCATAGACATAGAACCCACTTTATCCCCGATGATCCCCGTAGGATCATTAGGTACCTGCTTGGCCATATAAAGCTTCTCGGGTCTCACCCTGTTCTCCCAATATTGGATAATTTGCTCTCTTCTAGCTTGATCTGCTTTTTCAGCTTTCTTCTTCTCAATCTTATATCTTAGATTCTCTTCATCATCACGCTTATCTGATTCAAGAGTAAATGGATGTGAATCAGACATCTCTTTGGTTGCAGTTAAACCTGACGGTAAGAGCGACTCTGTTCATGTTGGGCTCATTTGGAGTTCAAATATTCTCTTGCATCTTTGGTAGATGCCCTCCTTTCATTGATAACTTCTCTAGCATCCTTACTAGAAGTTCTCTTAGCCTCAAGATACTCTCTAGCATCATGAGCTAATGACTTCTTGAATTCAATGAATTCTCTAGCATCGGATCTTGTCCTGCTTACTTCAGTTTGTCCTTTTGCCACCTCCCGTTTTGGTTTATACTTAGGAGTGACAGGATACTTTCGGAGTGTGCCCCAATGAGCTTTCAATGGAGTTCTTTCCTTCTTGATTTTTTCAGCTTTCTCTTGGAAAGTTAGTCTTCCTTCACCTTGATTTTCTTGATACATCTTTCCTTTAAGCTTTCTCTAACGAGGATCACCCTCCTCATGAATTCTGTTGGAGGAATGCTCCCGTAGAGCATCCGTAAAGGACTCTTTGAGACCTTCCAAGATACTCTTGAGTTGACCCATAGTCACGGGCTGATCCTCTATTGCTTTCCCCTTTGGAGAGCCAGTTCCTTGTCCGGTTTCATAGTTCCCGGATTAATCAAGGTACCGAGTCTCATCCTCGGTTGGAAGTGAACCACCAGTCATCCTCAGGTGCCCTCCCCACAGACAGCGCCAAATGATGTAGAAAGAGTTCCTGGTAGGGTCACTTCAATTGAATACGTAGAGAGGGAACTAGAGAGCTACACTTCGGACGGACATGTGTTAGCTTGTTCACTTCCTGATGGCTCGGACCTCGATTCCTGCAAAACAAGGGAATGAAATCCTTGTAGGATTTTTTCCCCCTCCGATGCTTAAGTAAGTATTTGTATGAGGATTAAGGCAAATTAACAATAATTAACAACATAGTAATCTAGATAGGGAAACTAGTGAGAGAAATTCTCTTAGTATGATGTAAGAATGAATGAAAATTGAATGCCCCCAAAATGATGATTTTGAGGGGTATTTATAGCCTTTAGGTTTGGAGGCTAACAAATAGGAGAATGACATTTGCCATTGTCTAATTGGTTGATGATTGATCAAGCCTCATGGGCTTCCATATTCAAGCCTCAAGGCCCAAATTCTTCCTTTTAGCCTACCTTGTAACCTCAAATAAGATTGCGACAAGTGGCGGAGGTTGCTCTCCTTTTAATTATATGTTGTGGACATGTGGCCCAATCTTACAAGGACACGTAGACGTGTGGAGCCCACCTTGGTGGTCTAGTCATTGCCAGGTGGCAGTGCCACTTGGCCTTTTAGTGGACACGTGGCCCAGTATTATGCTGACACGTGGCATGATATGGCGTGCCACATCAGCAGTAGTCAGATAAAGAACACTTCGAGCAATTGTTGTGTCGAGTGAACGATGAATATAGGAAATGAATAAGTCATTGTACTGCACCCAAGCTCCATAAGTCGAATCATTTGTAGGCGGTTTTGGANTACTCTTGAGTTGACCCATAGTCACGGGCTGATCCTCTATTGCTTTCCCCTTTGGAGAGCCAGTTCCTTGTCCGGTTTCATAGTTCCCGGATTAATCAAGGTACCGAGTCTCATCCTCGGTTGGAAGTGAACCACCAGTCATCCTCAGGTGCCCTCCCCACAGACAGCGCCAAATGATGTAGAAAGAGTTCCTGGTAGGGTCACTTCAATTGAATACGTAGAGAGGGAACTAGAGAGCTACACTTCGGACGGACATGTGTTAGCTTGTTCACTTCCTGATGGCTCGGACCTCGATTCCTGCAAAACAAGGGAATGAAATCCTTGTAGGATTTTTTCCCCCTCCGATGCTTAAGTAAGTATTTGTATGAGGATTAAGGCAAATTAACAATAATTAACAACATAGTAATCTAGATAGGGAAACTAGTGAGAGAAATTCTCTTAGTATGATGTAAGAATGAATGAAAATTGAATGCCCCCAAAATGATGATTTTGAGGGGTATTTATAGCCTTTAGGTTTGGAGGCTAACAAATAGGAGAATGACATTTGCCATTGTCTAATTGGTTGATGATTGATCAAGCCTCATGGGCTTCCATATTCAAGCCTCAAGGCCCAAATTCTTCCTTTTAGCCTACCTTGTAACCTCAAATAAGATTGCGACAAGTGGCGGAGGTTGCTCTCCTTTTAATTATATGTTGTGGACATGTGGCCCAATCTTACAAGGACACGTAGACGTGTGGAGCCCACCTTGGTGGTCTAGTCATTGCCAGGTGGCAGTGCCACTTGGCCTTTTAGTGGACACGTGGCCCAGTATTATGCTGACACGTGGCATGATATGGCGTGCCACATCAGCAGTAGTCAGATAAAGAACACTTCGAGCAATTGTTGTGTCGAGTGAACGATGAATATAGGAAATGAATAAGTCATTGTACTGCACCCAAGCTCCATAAGTCGAATCATTTGTAGGCGGTTTTGGAAGAGTTCCATCAACAAATCGAAGTTTATTCTTCGCTGATAAAGCAATTGTCATGCTTCTTCTCCAATCGCCATAATTGTCACCATTAAAAGGTGTAGAAACTAAAGCTCGAGTTGGATTTTCAGAAGGATGAATGAAATATGCTAAAGTGAGATCTTGTAATGGTGAAAGATGAGAAGAGGAATTTTCTGCCATTGTTAATCAACAATCGAAGGAATAACGAAAGCTTGAAGAAGAGAATCAAAAGAAGAGAAGAAGAAGAAGAAAACGTGATTGAAAGCAAAACAGAGAAATGCGGATCGATTCACGCGCTCTGATACCATGAAGGAATTGATAAGTTTGAGCTTTAAAGAAGAAGCTTTAATGGAGTTTCTTCCATTGAAGCTTCGAATAACAGAAGCAAAATAGAGAGAGAGAAAAGATTAGAGAGAGAAATATAGAGAGAGAAGTAAGTTTGTTATTATTGTTATAACAAAATCAAAAGTTGTTACAACTAACTTCCCTTTATACTTTATACTACTGCAGTACAATATTCAATCAAATACAATCATCAACTAGTAGAGAGTATGTAGTATATTATATTAGTAGCAAGAACATATCCTCCAACAATAATAAGGTTCTAAATACGTACACAACTGCTCTTCTAATTAATAAAACCAAAAACAATGAACTGGCTCTGTAGTACCACCATAATTCTCAAAACAATCTTCCTTACTTCCTGATGATACATGAAACAAACTTACCGGTGTCCAATGAGTAAAACACTATGCTATTCCCTTTAAGCCTCGAAACATAGATCCTATTTCTCATTCCAACATCCGTAGGTTGCAATGAAAAACATGATGACTTGTTGACGAAGAGGCAGTAGTTACCAAGACTATTGACTTTAAACCATTCTTTTCCTAAAAAGTTGAACTTGTATACTTCGACTAACACTCCCATATACCCAATAACAACACCTAATAGATCTCTGTCACACTCAACTAAATGACATGATTGAAAACGCTCACATTCAGTGGGTGGCCTTTCATAAACTTGCCAACTACTTTCATCTTCTTCTTCATCATCATCGTCTTCTTCCATCACTTTGAATTCTCCTAGTCGACCACCATCATCAAAAACATAAAATGCTCCTTCAAAGTAAACAGGACTGCTTATTTGTACACGAAAGTTAGATTCTTCATTATCAAATAGACACTCATTCCATGTTTTGTTTCCATGGCGAAAATAGCGTATCAGCATCAACTTTATATTATTTTCATCCCAGACATAGTCATAAAAAAACAGTCACACACTCAGAAGAGGTTGGATTAGTTGAGAACTCTACAATTCTGTGATTAAACGTCACCATGTCATCATCATGCGGGTAATCCACCTTCACCCTTGTAAATGGGTTAAGTGTACGTAACGTTATTGGCTTACCCGCTTGAGGATAATCTATAACTAGCCACCCATCTTTGTAAAAAACTACATCAAAAGGATCCAGAGAAAGTTGAAGGTAGTTGCAAGAGTATGAATCTCGAGATGGATCGATCATTTGACACATTTCGTCATCATTTTTAAAGGACATAAATGTGGGAACTGGAAGTAACTTATTGGTTTTCTTTTTAGATAGTGGTAAGATTATCGAGTAGAATTTCTTAGAACTGATTCGGAAGTTTCTATAGTCGAACAGATGTAGATGTTCTGAGATCAATTGAATCATATCATTTGGAAGGTCAGTGATTACTAACCCATCTGATCTTCCTTTCACCTCATCATCATCATCATCGTCGTCTTCTACTTTCTCCTCCTTGGTATGTACAACCCGAGTGTTCCTAGAGTGTTCATTAGATGGTAATCTGTAACAATTACAAACATATTAATTAATTGATCAGAAGTAAACAATGCATATTGTTAGTATATATACAATTATACATGCAGATCAAATGCATTACACACACTTGACATACATACCTATGATGTTTCAGCATCACATCTAGCCACTTAAAAGAAGTTATAGGGGTTCGTAAGTTTGGGCAAGTTTGGAATTCAGTCACACACCCTTCAGCTAAGTTGTATAAAGAGAGAACATTACAATCGCGAATATAGTACAAACAATTCCCTTGGACTTGTACATTGTTGTTGTTTGATGATGATTGAGTAGAATCATTATTATCAGATCCCCAACACCACATACAACAATCGTTTCCTAAGAAAAATGCACGGCGATTCAAACACTTGACTTCTACCCAAATTTTCGCTAGCAAATCCAGTTCCCAAACTCTGAGGATAGTGATTTCATTGTCGTCACCATGACGCCTAAAAACACCAACACTATATAACTGACCGCAAGATAACATCTTCGGATTATGTAAATCTTGAAGGACTAACCAGCCATGGAAACAGGCACATATACTATTTCCGCGCAATGCAGGGATACTCCTAATATACAAGAAATTATTAGTATTGGTGTTTGAGTACGAAATAGAGCAGAATGTTTGAATCTTGTATTTCCTTGGAATTTCCGTGGGTATACACCAGCCAAGGTGATGCATCCCCTGATGGCCGAGGCGACAACCTACATCTATCATTAGCGGTATCCATTGTTAATGATAATTTTGTATTAAGGTTTTGATTTTGACTTTGATTTCGATTGTTGTCGTCTTGTAATTTGGCCATTGCACTTTGGACAGATAAATATTATACCAAGGGGAGTCTATGAAAAGAAGGTGTCAAAGGTAATAATTCTTTTTATAATTAAAGAAAGAAGGTAATATATACAATTGAGCAGTAACTAAATATTTCCTTTTAACTTTGTGGATTCATAATATATATAGGATTATAGTGTTGATAATTTTTCACAAAAGACAAAATAATATAAAACGGCTTTGATAATTATAGAAGTATGTTCTTTCCTTAACTAAATATAGTTCCAATTTTCATTCGATTATATCCTACTATATGCTGTTGTAAAAACAAAATCTTAGATGCTGACGAGGACTTAGATTCTGAAAATCCCGTTGTCTAAGGGCCTATTTGTTTTAGCTGAAAACAGCTGAACTGAACTAAACTGATTGAAGCTGAGCTAAACTGAAAGTTTTTGTTATGGATTAATGATTTTTAATTATGAATTACTGATTTTTAACTATTGATTATTTATTATATATTTTTAACAATTGATTATTGATTTCTAACTAATGGTTTTTTATTATGGTTATTGATTTTTTTACTATGATTTTTATGATTTCACTATGACTATTTTAACTTCTGATTCAATGATTTTTAACTATGGAGTAATGACATATTAATAATTTTCTGATAATTATCTACTAATAATTTTTAACCAAAAAAAAAACGTTATTGGTAGTTTATATTTTATGAAATAAAAACTAGTAATACATCTTCATATTTTTCTGTGAATGATAATCCACTTATGTGGTATAATAATATTTTTGTAAACAATAACAACAACAACAACAACAACAACAACAACAATAATAATAATAATAATAATAATAATAATATGAACAAATAATAATATTACTAATAAATAATATTAGGAACAAATTAATTAATAAAAATAATAATTAGTAAAATAAAAGAAGAGATGAACTGAACATAACGGAGCTGAACTGAAGTGAACTGAACTGAATTGTGCTGAGCTGAACTGATTTTAAGATGAAGTAAACAGGTCATGAGTGTCTAACTAGTGCATGACCAAAGGATCCTACACATGGGTTGCGGCTAGATTAGTTCCGAATATTGGAAACAAGTGTTTGTAGACTCCCTTCCGCAAGGTGTTTTGGCCTTAATTAGCGGAAATAATTGTGCTACCTCTCCACAAAAAATAAAATCAAAAGATTAATGGAGCTTAGGATATTTTTTTTTCTAAAACAAATCAAAATTAATTTCTATCATCCAATTCATCCTCAATCCTCATCCTACTTGTACATTAAAACATGACTCATTTAAAAAACAAAAAAAGACATTAAACTACCTTGTGTTTATAAAAACTATTTTTAATTTCAAGAACTTCAAAAACTTCAACCTTGGCTAATGCTACTCCTTGTCACTTGTCAGGAGGTAGGTCTGGAAAATTACACGAAAAATTTATAATATCATGCTATTTTACAATTCTAACTCAACTCAATATTTCTTGCTCAAAAAGGTATTTTGTTAAAGCATATAAAATGATTACACTATCTCTAGGGCAATAGCTCCTTATTGACCTTAAAGTTCTGGGAAAGTATTTCAGCTTATTGGGGGAAGGAGTTGCTTGCAAGTGCACATCTTGTCCTTTGTCAAATGCCTCATAGGCATGTGAATTGAGTTACCTCAACTCCAAGCTTGACCACTAAGTCGATTTGATTATAATCCTATGTAGTGGGATCCTAACACATGAAGATTGATGTGAATATCGGTAAGAAAACCTTTACTCACTAAAGCAATGCACTAAGAAAATGATCCTGGATCGAATAATTTTATAAATTGATTAAAGCTAAGTACCCTCAACTCCTAAAATTATCCTCACAAGAATCGATAACCTAAGCACAAACTCTCAAACAACAAAATTCATAGGAATATATTATATATCCTTTGTTTTGTACAAAAACAATAGAAAAAAGATTTGTGTGAACTTCAAATCTCTCTAATTATGAGTTTGTTACAAGATAACTATAGTAAAATAACTTAACAACCTCTTAACATATCCTAACAAAACTTAGAAAATATCTAAAAACAACTTGCAAAACAAATCAATAACAACTACATAGAACTGGCCAACCTAGCATAGGACACAAGCTTGAGTTATTCGAAATTGTTGACAACAAATCCTCACTAAATGTTTTATTACTTAGCAACGTTTTTAGGGCCTTGGGGTCATAAAAAATTGCCTAGCAGTTGCATCCCAACAAAAAAAATATTAGCACCCAAAATATTTATATTAACAAACATTCCTTATTGGAGAGTATATTTTTCACAACTATACTTATATATAAGAGTGTCAATTTAAATAGGATTGTCAATATTATTTTTTTCTATTTTAGAAAAGTAATATGTGAAATAAATAATCATAATAAATAATACTTAAATCTAAGAAAAAAACAGAATGTCGGCATGCCGGCATACCATATAGTCATTTTTAGCAATTTTTTCCTCCATCATTCATGTTCAAAGCCAAATAAGTCTGTCTACTTATTCTCACAATGACTCTGCTTTGTTTAATTTATAAGATCTTATTTTTAGTAAAAACAAGTTCATATTAGTTCAAATTATAAAAAATCCTAGGCTTGTTTAGTTACACACTGACTCATTAGCTTTTGAGAGCTACTTAATTCCTCAAAGAGAGGAACATATTAAATCCAAACACAAATATTTTTTATAATTAAAAAATGAGTGTAAGACCAAATGTGAGTAAAACGGTAAACAGATACATTGATTACGTGTTGTACAGTTGTAAAGTAGTATTTCAATTATTTGTGGTATTCTCTTTCCTCTTAACTCTTTATTTATTTATTTATTTATTTATTTAGATTTTAGTTTTAGGGGAAACACTCCACTAGTCAGTTACAAGTTCTTTATCTTTGTCGTCTTCGAACTGAAATCCTAATAATTACTAATTTTATCAGTTTTGTTCCTTTTAATGGATTAAAGTCGACGGTACTAATCGCAGTGGCTGAAATAGTCGACGTTGTTGGCTTTGAAATGGTGGATGGTTTTATTGACGGAACTTTGGGCTACCGTAATTGATTTTCGTCAAACAAACGGTGATAAAAGGTAATTTGGAATGTAATTAATTTGTTGTGATGATTTTTTTGTAGTGTGGTTTCTTTTTGTAAAAAAAAAAAATATAAGGAATATGTTTTAGGGTTTAGTATTCATCGTTTTATTGGGATTGTTTACTGTTCGTTTTGAATTGTTTGGGTGCAATGTTGAATGGGTTGTTTTATTGATTTTGTCATTGTAGGTATTTGTAAATTTCATATAAATTTGGTTCATTGTGGTTAATTTTGGTTTTTTAAAGTGTTGTTGCTGTAAATTGTGAAGATGATATGAATTTTGGCTTTATAAAGTGTTTTTTGTTGTTAATTGTAAAGTGTGCTTAATTATTCACTGTAAAATTTGGTTGTTAATTGTTTGAAATTGTTGTTTATGTTGGTTGGGGATAAATTGGTTGATTGTCTTGAATTGCAGAATTTTGTTATGCAATGGGGTCAACTAATGGATAACGTTGTTGTAGTTGTTGTGATAAGTGATGATGAATGTGAAGATGTAATAAAAAAGGGTGTAATGAAAATATAATTAAAAAGAGTAGGGGTGGGATTGATGTTGTTGAAATTAGTGATCAAGAATGTGAAAATGTAATTGAAAAGGGTAGGGGTGTGATTGAAATGAGTCATCAGTGTAAGAGTCCTTGTAGTGGTAGTCCTTGTACCACTATTAGTGTGTGTGAAAAGGATATGGAAGTTGAGGTTCCTTATGGAAATGATATTTAGTACTTGGTTATAAGTTGAGAAACATTTCAAGAAATATGGTAAAGAGAAAAGATTTGGGATTAGTAGAAAAGGAGCTGTGAAATCTAGGGATAAGTTGAAGGCGGGCAATGACATGAAAGTGTGAGTGTTATGGTTGACCTCGTATGAAAGCAGAAAAGTTAACTAGGAAAAGGGCTAGGATGATGGAGGTGGGTGGTAGTTCTGTACCTGATGATAGTAAAAAGAGAAAGCGTAAGTCCAAAAAATGTAATTGTCATGTGTGGCTTTATGCAAATGTTAATAAAGAAGGAAAAATGGGTGATTCGGAGGGTTATGTTAGAACATGAAGGTCATAAGCATGTACCTGAAGATGCTAGCTTAGTAAAAGAGTATAAGATAGAAAGCATGAGTCGTAGAGTGCGTAGACGAATCTTGAATGACGATGAAGAAGGGGTTGGGGTTTCGAATATGACTACGTACAACCAATTAGCTAAGGAACGAGGAGGACTTAAGTACATGGGTTACAATGAAAAGGATGTGAGACACTTGGTGGACAATGAAAGGAAGTTGAAAATAGAGGGCTGTAGCACCCCAAAATCTATCAGTAGAAAGTGCTTATTATTATTGTTGTTGTTGTTGTTGTTGTTGTCGTTGTCGTTGTTGTTGTTGCTGTTTATTATTGTTGTTGTTGTTGTTGTTGTTGTTGTTATTATTATTATTATTATTATTATTATTTTATCATTGTAATAGTAGATATAGGGGTATTACCGTCACATTTATATAAAATAAATGCAAGGATAAACTAAAGTTTTACCTTCCACAAATAATTAAAAAAAAAAAACTCCAATACTTTAACTCCGATAATTCACACACTTTCTACTAGAACAAACTAACGTAGTTATTAAACTTCAAACCATAAACACTCATAATTAATTAAATAACACCTTCACCAGCTTTACTAATACACACTACATTAAATACTCCAATACAAATTACAAACACTATAAAGAAAAGTAGGAGCTAAAGTGAGCTCATCTCTTTCAGGGTCATATACTACAATCCCCATACTCATCTATAAACACAAGTTTAGGGAAGAAAATACAAAAATACAAAATTAGACAAAAGCTGGTAATTCATACTCCATCCCGTTGCAAAATAATAAATTGTTTTTTTTTTAACATTTGAAAAGTTATACAAATATAACAACCGATACAACTAATATCCAAGTTAAACTAAAACAATATACTGACATGATAATAAAATTAATCAATCTTTAATATTTTATTTGAGAAGGAAGATCGGAATCTCGGTAGAAGGGGACTAATCCCACGTACCAACTACCTCATTAGGGTCGTCACCCTGATATTAACAACTCATCATAACGGCCAAAAGTCCTTAGTCTGCACACCCCTCACTAAAAGCCTATTGAACAAAATCAATGAGTTCATAATTAATTAGGAGGATGACTACACGTGCAATTATCATTATTCTAATATCCATCAAGTAAGAAAATCAGACCTGATACAAGTGTTTGATGAAATTGAGACAGAGGCATATTCGTGCTCTAATCTCATAGCATATATATATATATATATATATATATATACTCCAGTTTTGAAAACAACGTGAAACTATAATAATGGATTTCAATCATAAGTAAAATTTATAATAAAGTAAAAATTCATACAAATAATCCCAACTATGGGCGTTCACCTAATAAGATATCGAACTTTGATTAATCCAAAAATGGACCCAACTTTCATACCCATTTTCCTATTTTGGACCCTCTTAAATTTTAACTTGTAAAATCAAGTAAATCTTGCTAATTATCCGGTTTTTGGTTAATCAGGACCACCCGAAACCACCACCACAACCATCCCTTCCACCTGAAACCTCAAAATGTTAAAAAAAAACCGGATAATTAACAAGATTTACTTGGTTTTGCAGGTTAAAATTTAGGAGGGTCCAAAACTGGAAAATGAGCATGAAAGCTGGGTCCATTTTTGGATTAATCAAAGTTCGGTCTTTTATTAGGTGAACGCCCATAGTTGGGATTATTTTTATGAATTTTTGCTATAATAAAAACATTACACGCTCAACACATCAACGTACACAATACTCAAACTTTTTATAGGATTTATAAAAAGTGATGGACATAAAAACTACCTTGATTAGGATGATTGTGAGTTAAACGAACTATTTAGAAACTCTGACCTATGAATTTTCCTTTGTCTAAAATGAAAAAAGAAAAAGTACTTTAATTACACCGATTTAAAGAGAAGAAACAAGGAAAAGATTGCAAATTACTTACCAAATTGTCTTAAACTCGATTACATTGAAGTATTTTTTGATATTTGTTTGAAGTAAGGTAGGATAAGGGAGAAAGAGAAACTGTAAACTGAAGAAAGAAAGATAAAACTAATGACTGGAAAAGGTTTCAGGTATAGATAATACATAGAAGTTTTTTTTTTTTTGACCTTTTCAAATCATTTTCCGGCTATTTCACCATATACCCCTAAACCATTGTAAAATGCATGAAATACCCTCGTTGTTTCAAAATTGCTCCATATGCCCTTAAACGTTTTACTAAATTTTATCTAATTAGCAACAAATTGAAAATTAAATCAAATAAAATATTAAATATATAATTAAAATTACTTAAATAAATTGTCTATATGAATTTTAGCCACATCCACCACTCTTACATCACCACACAATCACCACCACATGCATCATTCTCTTTCCTTACTAATCTCTTAGCTTCCACTAGCACCACCTCCCTCCCTCATCAATTACCCCAAACTCACCACCGAGGCAGACCACCACCACATCGTCGACAAAAATAGAATCGACCATCCACGCACACAAATCCTCAACCACCCGAATTCACTACCTTCATTTACCGCCCAAATCCGAAAACCTTCAAACACCATCCAATAAATTCATTAAAATTCGAACACCACCCATATTTGTTACCCAGATTTGAAGGAAGGCCAAATCGAAGTGTTGTTATGGTTTAAGTTCGATATTTTGGTAAACTACATGTGTTGGCTTGGATAGAATTTTTGTTAAAGGTGGGTTAGATTTTTTGATGTACTATATGTGTTGGCTGGGGTTGATTTGTTGTGTTAGTTGTTGGCGTGGATCGAATTTTTGTTAGAGGTGGGTTTGGAGCTTGTGGAGTTAGGTTCGATTTGTTGATGATGGTTGTGGTAGCGGGGTAGTCCGAGGTGGTTTTGTGGTGGTGGTTTAATTTAGGTGGTGAGCAAAAGAGAGAGGCGATGATTAAGTTGTTTTGTGGTGGTGGTTTAACTTTGGTGGCATCGGTGTTGACAGTGACTGCATAGTGGGCGGTGGCAGTGACTAGGTGGTGGTGGTGACTAAGTGGAGGTGGTGGTGAGTAGGTCGTGACGGAAGAGAGGTAGTTGTGGTGGTTAGTGGGTAAGATTAACTTGTTCATATAATTAACTGGTTTAAATTAATACAATTAACAATTAATTAATTTTGCTTTTGATTTGAAGGTAATTAGATAAAATTTATCAAAATAAGGACATATCGTGAATTTAGTAAAATGTTTAAGGGCATATGGTGCATTTTTGAAACAACGAGGGTATGTCATGCATTTTGCATTAGTTCTGGGGTATATGGTGAAATAGCCGTTTTTCTAATATATTATTTTCTTTAAAATTAAAGATATTGATTAAATCAAATATATATACATATATTTTTTAATATAAAAACAAAAAGTATTGGAAATCACAAGGGCGGTGATTTGCACAAGAGCTTGTTGAATACTTCGACAAGATACGACGTGAAGACATCACCTTTTTTCATTCTCATAGGTTGGATGAAATGGGTGTGTTGAAGGTTGTTGTTTGGGTTGATGTTTTTTTCATTCTCATAGTTTGGTGACGTTGTATGCTTTGATACAACATATTTGGCGAATAAGTATAGGTTACCTTTAGCAAATTTTGTGGGAGTTAATCATCATGGTCAAACAATATTGCTTGGATGTGCCTTAGTTTCTTGTGAGGATTCAGAGATATATCATTGGGTTTTTAGCCAGTGGTTTTTATGTATGAACGGAAAAGCGCCTCAAGGCATATTAATTGACCAAGCTGCCGCATTTCGTCGTCCATTGGAAGAATTAATGCTAGACACTTATCATAGATGGTGCATTTGGCATATCCTGTCAAAGTTGGGGGAAAATGCAGAAAAGTGACAAAGTAAGTTATTATTTTGTAGTTGTTTTTTTTATGTACAAAGTAAATAACTTGACAACATGTGTATGACCAAAAGGCAGAACTGCATACAGAGAATGCTTACATGTATACTTAGCATGTTTGACTGCATACATGTATGCATAGCATGTATGCAGAACTGCAGAGTTGCATACATATCCTACGTACATCTATACTTAGTATGTTTGGAGAGCCGCGGAATTGCACACATAGATTGCATACATGTATACATAGCATGTTTGGAGAGCTGCAAAATTGCAAGACTGCATACATGAATACATAACATGTATGCACAACTGCAAAATTGCATACGTGGGTGTATGGAAATGTTATGTGTTTAAAGGCAGTTATGTGTTACTTAAGGGAGTGGATTATTTGGCATGACATAAACTCCATCATGCAAGTCATGTGTATGATTGACAATAACTACATGTCATTGAAAAGTATAGATTTTTAAATGTGGAAAGTAAGTTGTGGCCCTTTTTTATGCAATTGTGACGATTTCTATGAGGAAATCCTTCAAGTGATATATAATTCTTTTACTATTGCTAAGTTTGAACGTGATTGGTCAGAAGTTATGCACAGTTATGATGTTAAGTCATCAAATAAAGCACATAAATGGCTGTCAAATATGTATGAAGAAAGAGAGATGTGGGTCCCAACTTTCAAGAAGGAGTTGTTCTGGGCATGTATGAGAACAACTCAAAGCATTGAGAATATTAATCGGCTCTTCGACCAATTCATAGGCAGAGACAGTCATTTGTTTGAATTTGGTGGTCTCTATAGTGCGGCTGTGAAAAAATGAGCATTACAAAAGAAGAAGACAGATGATGAAGGTGGGAAGTATCATCGAGATGTGTCATCTGGTTTCGGTGTTGACAAACAGTTTGGGAAGATATACACAGATGCAAAGTACCGTCTTATTCAGAAGGAATGTGATAGAATGAAGTACTTGTTGGTAAGGGGCGAGAAGGAAGTTGGGCCGAAAGAGTTTGTTTACTTGTTAGAGGATCATCTTTGGGTGTTACCTAAAGGTTTCGAGGAGGAAGTCCTAACTGACAGGCGGAGGATGTATAGTGTGGAATATATTAGTGACAGTAAGGATGTCATGTGTGATTGTAGGATGTTTGAAACACATGGGTTGCTATGTCGACATTTAATCACAATATTTTACATGAATTTTGTTGACCCTATGCCTGACAAGTATATTCTGAGGAGGTGGTGTAAAGATGTAGTACGCAAGCATAGAAAAATATCAGTTGGCGATATTGATCCTTTTAAGGTGCGACAGCTTCAACGACATGGCAAGCTTGCTGCAATATTTGACGAGTTGTCTGATGTTGCAAGTGGGTATGATAAAACCAGTCGCATTGCTGAAAAAAGAAAGAATGATTTAATTAAAGAAGTGAAACAATGGTTTGCACTGAAGGCTAAACCACTTGACAAAAGGAATAGTAGTGTGGCTTTGGAGAATGGCACAAAGGGGAGTTTGGATAATGAAAATGCGATGGGTGAGGATCAATATGTCATGACTCAGGAACAGTTGAGTGAAACTCCTTTTTCACTCACTCCACCTGAAGTGGATTAGAACTTAGCTACTACTCAAAGCAGCCAAGGTGAAGGTGACATGACACAAACTATTAAGACAACCGAGCCATTGTAAGTTGGTCAACAAGGCCCTATAAAAGATCCTCCAGTTCCAAATAAAAGAGGCAAACGAAATTCGCAGCGATTCCTAGCTCCTGATGAACCTGGTTATAAAAAAGCAAGTAAAAGAAAACCGATAAAGTCAAAGGCCGAGGATGTTGCTGCGATGAAGGCTACCAGAAAAGTACTTACCACCAACCGTTGTTGATGTGGTTAATTGTTTGTTTTATTTTTTTTTTTAATTTTTTTTTTGTTGTTGTTTTAACTTTTGTTTGTTTGAATTGACATGTTGTTGCATATATATGCTGATATTGTAGCGAATTCTAAACTTTGAAGGTATTCAACAACAGCTCGGAAAATTGAATGTAAGTTGTTGGTCATTCGTCATTATTTGTTAGCTTAGGTTGTGTTTAATTGGGTGTATTTTATGGTGTTTTATTGCTGAATGGAATGTGAACTGAATATTTTTCAGGTGAGACGCTCCCATATGGACATCGACACGCCTGGTGGGAGTAGAAAGGTGAGGATGCCAGTAAGTTTTTATGTCAGCATCTTTACTTATGGTTGTGTAAATTATTTATGCAACTGTTAAGTTTTTAAAAAAAGGCGATTCACACTCTTTGACCTCCATTTTTTTGCCCACATTCTTTGATTGGCATAGGAAAATATGCGGTAGGATGAAGCCGAAAAGGGATGATGGAGTATATGATTTATCAGAAGATAGTCTTTTTACTAAAAATCTATTATCGTTTCAGTGATGCTAATTTTGAAAGACTGTTTTGGTGAGTCATGTGAATGTACTATTATCAAAAAAAATTTTTTTTTTGTGTTCCTATAGTGGTATAGTTTTTCATTATGTCAAGCCACTCACTTATGAAACTTTGAAAAGCATGTATTGTTGTTTATATTGTTCTTTACGAACACTTATATTTCTCATGACATATACTTCAGATACTACATAAGCAAACAGAACATAATCACATATTACTTCACATATTACTGATTACTTACAGGAGGCCTACACAGAAGCATGGTGGGAAATCATTTTATTGTATTAATATTAAAATTTTAGTGAAACCGGCACCTGTACACACACGCCTAAAAAATAAACTAGCTTGTCAGGTTGCTCCTTCAGCAGCTATTTGGATGTGACAGATTGGGGTTATGGCCTCTGGAAACTGGAATGTTCTCAATGTTGTTGAGCTAGTTATAGAAGCTGCAACGAACCTAGGCCCTTCATCATTTAGTCTTGACACTGGCTTTGTTACGAACCTTTTGTGTTTAAATTGTTTTAAATAATCTTTAAATCGTAACTTGGGTCATACTGTCCGACCACTACCTTCAAAGTTGTAGATATAGTCACGCTTGTAGGCTCGTAGCTATTGTTGACCCTAGGGGTTTTGATGATGACAAACACATACAACTAATGGTTACTTGTTTTATGTCAAGCTAAACAAACATTAGTAGCAATTGTACCAACAGAAGAACTTGTCTCAAGTTCAATTGTCTCAAGGAGCATTGAGATAAATCGTACGTAATCTAGAAGATTTATGTCAACACATGAGTATATTCACAGAATATATGAAAACAAGATTTCAAAGTATATTCTGAGAAGATATGGAAAGTATATTCTAAGAAGATACTATCAAGATTTCTGTAGATATTTGGAAAAGATAAATAACAAGATTTTGTTAACAAATCAGTTATATGAAGAATGAAGCATGTGAATTTAGATTGAGAATTGATCTAAGTTCACTTTATGAAGAATATTCACCAAGATATTGGTGAGTTGTGAATCGTAAAACAAGGAAGGAAATCAGAGAAACCCTACTTGTTACTTCACTATAAATATTGAAGTTCAGAAGAGAAGAAATAAACTCAGATTTACGCAAATCACTAAAGGCATACAAGACTAGGTACAAGTGTCAGTTGTACTAGGATTGTGTTCACTTTTATGAGTCTGTAATCTTGGGTTCAGGGAAAGGTGAGTGATTTGAGTGAATCACTTGTAAAGAGAAAGAGAAAGAGAAGAGAAAAGAAAAGGAAAACTTAGAGAATAGAGAAGGCTGGTTAAGCCAACAAGAGAGAAAGAGAAAGAGAAGAACTTGTTCAGGGGGAACAAATTCAGGAGGAACAAGTACTGAGTTGTAGGGCTGTTCAAATCCGGAAACCGGAAAAATTCCGGTCCGAATTTCCAGATATCCGGTTTTTTCGGTATCGCAGAATTTATTCTTATTCTGGTCCGGAAAAAACGGATTTCCGGAAATTCGAATATCCGAATAATCCGGATCGAAAGACCGAAATTCCGGTTCCGAATTCATTGAATTTCATTTTTTTCCCTTGTTTTGAGTTTAATTTTTGCAACATAAATCCTAATCAAATAATGTTGTTTTTGAGCAGCAAAACAACTAAGCAAGTTCCCTAAAAATTACAAAGAATAATGCAACAAAAATTACAAGTTAAACTCCACAATTTGCCATGCAAGGCTCAACAAAGTCCATAATTTCAACTCCAAGTCTCAAGTCCTTAAGTCTCAACCATGTCAAATTACAATTTGCCATACAAGGCTCAACAAAGTCCACAAAGTTTTATATTACAATATAAAGTTCAAAGGGGAAGGGAAAACAAATTACAACCATGTCAACTAAAGGAGGGGGTAAGAAACTAAGAATCACAACAAATCTACAAAAGCAAACTTAAGGATTCTTCAAAGTCCATCACACTATCATATCCATTGTCTCATCTATTATGATTTCCGGTTGCTCCAAAGTTAAATCCTTCAAGCCCTACAAAACAATGAAACATAAGCAACTCCATCAACATTTAACATCAAGTAGAGTTAACACTTAATAGTTAATATTGTAAATTTAAAATATATATATATATAAACATATTTAAAATAAAAAAAAATGTAAAATGAAACCAACCTTCTTCCATTTCTTCCAACATTTTCAAGTTCTCTTCAATCGCTAGTGGCATAAGAGAAGTACGTAGCCAATCATTTGAGCAAACTAAAGCTTCAACCATTTTTGGAGTCAACGAAGTTCGAAAATCGTCAAGCACACGACCCCCCATACTAAAAGCTGACACCGATGCAACGGTAGAAACAGGTATGGCAAGCACATCTTTAGCCATCTTGTGAAGAATAGGATATCTTTTTTGTTGATCTTTCCACCATGTTAGGATATCAAAATTTTGACTCTTTGGCTCTTTTGCTTCTTGTAGATACTTTTCTAACTCAGATTTTGTCTCACTAGTTTCCATACAACCCGTGTCCATTTGAAACTTTGATGTCATTAATTCCTCAAGGTTAATGTTTTCCCGCAACCCTCTAGTCCTAGTCTTATCAACATCTTGAGTAAAGGTAGAAGTAGATGAAGTAGAAGTAGAGGTAGATGCTTGAGTTTTCTTTAGTTGTGACATGGAAGCGGCATAATAGTGAAAAAAAGAGTCTAAAACAAGCTTAATTTTAGAGNAAAACAAGCTTAATTTTAGAGGTCAAAAGATTAGCTTTTGTTGTTTCATAATTATCATTGACCATCCATTCAACATAACTCATTTTATGACGAGGGTCTAAAATGACAGCCACAAACACTAAGACATTAATGTTTTCAACATTGCCATAATATTTCTCATACTTTTCTTTCATGTTTTTAGCCATGCTCTTAATACCTTCATCCTCATCTACTAAGTTACTCTTTATCATCAAGTTAGTTCCAAAACTCTCATGCACATAAGAGTTGCATGTGACATATCGAGAACCCGATAACCTCAAGGTTGCATCATAGAAGATGTTCAAGAAAGGCAACAAAGAGGCCACTCTCTTCCAATCATCTTCGCTTGGACCACCACCAATTTTTTTCATTTCTTTAAAACAATTAGAATCTTTCATGAGCAAGCAATCAAAAGCCTTTTTGAATTTTATAGCAGATTCAAGCATTAGAAATGTTGAATTCCACCTTGTTTCGACATCCAAACAAACAAGACTTCTACTTTCCAAGTTTTCTTCCTTTATACATTCTTTAAATTTTAAAAGTCTAGCGGGTGAAGATCTAACATACCTAACTAGAGCACGAATTTTCAGAATTGAAAAATCAAGTTCTTTCAAACCCTCTCTCACAATCAAGTTCAATACATGAGCCGCACATCGCATATGCAAATATTGACCATCCAACACACTAGACTCCCAAATGTTAAGCCTTCTCCTTAAGTAATCAATTGCAAGATCATTAGAAGATGCATTATCCACAGTTACAGTCAAAATGTTCTTTAAACCCCATTCATTCAAACATTTCTCAACAGTTCTACCAATGATTTCCCCAGAATGTTCGGTAATAGGACAAAAGTTAATAATTCTCTTATGCAAAACCCAATCATCATCAATAAAATGAGCTGTCAAACACATGTAACCTAAGTTTTGGCTAGAAGTCCAACAATCAGTAGTCAAGCAAATCTTAGATTTTAGATTCTTAAACACATCTTTCAACTCATTTCGTTTTTGAAGAAAAAGAGCATAACAATCTCTAGTAATTGTAGTGCGTGAAGGAGGAAGAAATTGAGGATTTAGAGCTTTACAAAATGCACAAAAACCTTCACGCTCAACAAAAGAAAATGGCAACTGATCCACAATAATCATTTTAGCAAGCTCTTGTCTACAAAAATCATGATCAAATTGCCAAAGTTTTGGAACTGTTTAAGTTTAAGTGGTTCCATCAGAATTCATACATGTTTTGGTCTCTAAGTCAATTCGTTTTTGGCTCATATCAATATTGGGTTGATACTTTTTACATCTTCTAATATGATTTGATAAGGGAGCAGTGTCATTTTTACTATCACAACCAACATGAGCATTGCAATACTTACATTCAGCAATGGGAGGATCATAACTGATTTTATCAAAGTTATTCCACCATATGGATTGATTTTTCCGCTCAATTGTTGTGCTAGCTTTGCTCCTAGACAAGGTTGAACTCTTCCTTTTTTTCTTGCGCTTTTTTTATGGTTCTTCCGCCAATGAACTAGATTGTTGGACGTGATCCTCCGTATTTTGGTTGTTCAGGAAGTCATCAACTTGAACATTATCATTGATACTTGATGACACTAAAAACATCAAGGTAAACTAATTTAGATTTGAAGAATAATAAACAACATGTATGGCAGAATAATAACAATAATCTGTAATTTGTAACAAAACAAAAACGAATCAAAATTACTCAGAATAATTAATCAGAAATTAATAGTTAAATTCAGATTAATAATTATTCAGAAATTCATAACTTTAGAATTAAACATAATCATAAATTTGTAATTTGTAATTAATCAGAATTAAACAGAACACTACAATAAAATAAGGCATATGTAACAGTGCAAAATCATTGCCCAATATATGAAAAGTGTCACCTTACATCAAAGGCAACAAAAGTGAGGCGTTGCATATGCCTCCGTTGCCTATTCCTTTGGCAACACTATTTTTTGCAAAGGCAACACTTTCAAAAATTAAACAAAAAGGTATCTAAGGTAACAATTTTTTGTGGGCAACAATTAAAATTCGTTGCACATTTAGAAAACAAATAAAAAGTGTCACAATATGTCATTCAACAACCTTTTGAATATTTGTACGTGTGATAATTTTAAAAATGTTATCTATTCTCTCAAAGCAACGATGAAAATTTGTTACATATATGAGCAAAAAGCCAAAAGCATATTGGTCACTTTCAATCTCTGTTATTTTAATAGCGACGTTTAATTAAACAAACTATATAAATAAAATTTCATAAATAATATTGATCATAATCAAACTTTTGCAAACTATTATAAATCCATACACGTCTAATGTAGATAGTACGTACATTACACTTCCTACGTTAATAAATACTCTAATCAAATCGTACGTTTACTAATAGAAAACAAATAAGGACATTTGTATTGCGAAATAGAGAACAACACGAAGTTCAAACAAAAAAGTACTAATAACATTTATAAAATCCAATCGCATCAATGAAATAAATCCAAGCCATTAAAATCTTCGTCATTGTCATCATCAACATCTTCTTCCATGCCAACGACTCCCTACAACACAAAAGAAACAAAAGAACAAGAAGCTCAAAAATAATTCAATATTATAGTTTACCATAAAAAAAACATGTATAGCTTAGCAATTTACAAGACAAGTTTCAACATCTCACCCATTTTTAAAGCAAAAACAAGTATAGTTGACCATAAAACCAAACAAAACAAAGGAAACAAGTAACAAGATATAAAGCAAAATAAAAAGCAGCAAAAGGCATGGGGGAAGGAGATTTCTTCTTTCTACCAAATAAGCTTTTTAGCACAATGGGGGCACAATCAATTCAAAAAATTATATTAAACTACCCTTGCTTTTCATTTAAAAGAGTGTACCTGCTCATTTTGAAAACTTGAGTTAGGCGGTGACTCAAGTTGGAGCATTTCAGACAAGTCATGGGTTCTTTGATCATTTTTGTGAGACCTACCATCTTGCAATAGGGAGTCAAACATGCTTAAGTCGTAAGGCATATTTGGACTTTGTTGAAGTTGAGAGAAGAACGATTGAAGACCATTGACAAATATCATCTTATCTTGCTGTCTCTTAGCTTCATGATTTTTTTGAAGAGCCTCCATCTTCTCATCATGCTTCTTTTGAAGCTCTTCCATCATAGCCTTTTGCTTTAATTTTGTATTAGAAACACCCCTTCCATGAAGGGGTAACCCATAATTTTTGTCCTTTGACTTAAATAAAGTAACAACAACATCCTCTTTATCAACGCCCACTGGTTGTAAACTTAATGCCTTAAGTTCACACTAGTTTGAAATTGAAAGAATAGTTAGCACCAGAGTGTTTAGCAAACCAAGTTGAACATAATGCATATATGAAGAGTGGTTTTTACAATCAATTTGTCTCTTGGATCACCCGCCTTACGCTTAGTTCGCTTCTCTTTACGTGTTGCAATAAACATTTCAACAAGTGTGGGATTTTTTGTTGTTTTCTTCTCCTTTTTCTACAAAAGACAAGTTCAAAATAATACTTACATCCAAAAAAGACGCATGTAAATTAAACATAAGTGGCATTTCAAATAATGAACCTGGTAAGATAAAAAAATGGAGGAATTGAAACATGGTACCATTGATATATCTTGAATTAACCAGTACAACAAAGTAAAAATAGCCACCAAATTATCGAAAGTCCTAGTGATCGAGTCTCATACTACATGTACTTATGTACGGGCTCTTTGGGATTCAGCCAGAATTTGCAAGCAGGTGCAGGCAATTGTCATTTTAAGACTACATGGGATGGATATGAGAAGAGCAACTATTGCTAAGAGAGAATGGATTCAAAATCTTCAGAGGACTATGCTGTAGACTTCAAACTAAAGTTTGGCAGATTACAGTTTGTGTGCAGTGTTAGAATGCTCTTTTGGGTGTTGCTGTTTGCTTTGGCTGGTTTGGTAGGTTGGCTTGCTGGGGCTAGGGGATGCAGGTTCTGGAAGTTGTGTTTTTTGGTAGGGCTGTAGGCTTCAGGTTCTGCAGTGTCTGCAGTTTGGTGAGCCTATGCAGGTCCTTGTTCAGCTGACTTGGTTTGTGATGTGGATGCTCAGGTTTGCTGCTTTGGTTTGGCTGGCTATTGTTTGTGGCTGGTTTTGCAGTGCTGCAGAGTGCAGTTTTGTTGCTGAAGGTGTTGGGTGATGTGGCTGCTGCTGCTTATGTTTTACTGTGTTTAGATGTTGGTATGGGATAGGTGTTTGTGGTGCTGTTTTTTCAGTGGTGGCAGGTCTAGGTTTGAAGTAGGCTGTTTTGACTGTTTTGCTGAGAGATATGTTGTGCAGTTGTTTAGTTGATGCTGTTTGCTAGGCTGTTGTGTTGGTGTTTGCTGGGTTATGTGTTGGATGCTGTGTTGGTTTTACTGTTTGGTGGCAAGCAGTCTGCACAATGAGTGTAGAGGTTTAAGTTGCTCTTTAGGTTCAGCTGATATGGCTACTATTATGTGTTGTGTGGGCTTTGTTTAGCTATGGTTTGGAAGTGTGGGGAGGCTGTTTTTTGTGCTGGTTTAGCTTCTGCAGAACTAGGTTCTGCAGGGTTTGGTTGCTTGGTTCTTTGGTGTTGTTTTGCATTTTGTTTTTGCAGTACTGGTTTTGGTGGCTTGGCCATGCAGTTTTTTGCAGTTTTGTTGTTTATGGTTGGCTTGTTAGCTGTGTAAGCTGCAGGTTTTCTTGCTGTTTGTTGTTGGTTGTGTTGCTGTAGGTTTGGGTGTTTTGAGGAGGTTGTTATGCATGTTTTTTGTTTTTTTTTTTTGTCTGCTGGTGGCTTCTGCAGGTCTGATCCTGTTATGGGGGTTTGAGGCTGCTGTTCTGCTTAGTTTCTGGTTGTGTTTGTTGTTTGGGGAAGGCTCTTTGTTTTCTGGTTTATGGTGCTGTGAGCAGGTTGTGTTGTGCAATTGTTCTTGGTGCAGATGGCTGGTTGGAAGTCTCTTGTTATGCTTGGTTGTTGTTGCTGTAAGTAGACTGCTTGGTCTGAGTGCAGTCTACACAATGAACTTTGGTTATTTTGTTGCTGTGAGCAGAAAGGCTGGTTGTATAGGTTTTGGCTGTTTTGTTCTTTTCTTTGGTTTGGATAATTGTGGTTGTATAGATGTGTTCACCCTATCTTACACCAAATGAAAGTCAGTAACAATATTAATAAATGATATTGAGCTTAATTAATTAAAACGAGCAAAGAGGCAAATCATGGAAAAATTAGAGCATATGAACAGGGGAGTAACTTAAGAAGCAATTCTTTGAATCCATGTAACATTCATTTCTTTGCTCGTCCAATTAATGGAGAAATAACAGGAGTATACTCACCCAATCTTCTCTAACCCTAGCAAAACTTTTCGGTCCTGTTGTATGCATAATGTTCTTCTTCTTTCCCTTAATTTGATTCGTTGTATTTTTCTCACTAATTTTCTGACAAAAGAGGAAAAATTAAGGGTATGTTTTGTATTAAAATAAGAAATAGACAAAATGTCCTTAGGACATGAGATAAGATATGACTTTCCAAATGTTTACATAAACAATAGTGTGATACCTTATATTCGTCGTTGTGCCAGATTTTCAATAGTTCCTTGAACATTGTTTTTGGGACCCTTCTTGGTCGATTTTTCATCTTCATTGCATCATCACTTGTGAATTTTCGAAAGTGTTTTTTTTTTCAAACGACACTTGTAGCACCTCCAGCAAGCACCTATGGTTTGTAAAACCCATTTCTTTCCTTCAATAGGAACAATGTAATGTTTCTGCAGTGAAATAATTCCTTATAAATTGAATCCATAATAAGTTGTAAAAATGAAGTACTATTTACAACGCAACTACTCTTATGGCATTACATTTTACAATAATCATATTTTTGTTTGTTCCATCTCCTTAATAATTATAAAGTTATTATTTGTTATTTTACCATTGTTTTCGAACATTTTATTTTTATAAGTTTTAATATTAATTAAATTTACCGCATAACAATTAGTTGATGGTGATTAAGATGCATATGCTATAATTAATCGTTGAAAGTTATCATATCAGTTTGACAAAATTAGCGTTAAGTACCAATCAATATTTCCATAACATTTCATTTGTTTCGTGTAGTTTTTACATGTTATACAAAAAAATTATGAAGTAAAGAAAAAACAAATTTTAGTATACTTGAGATATTTATGAGCAAATATATAAATGATGATACTTTTGTACAATAAATGAAGTGAATTCTGTAATAAGTTAATAGCATTTAGAATATATATAGGACTTTATATTAATATTAATATTGTTATTTTTCATTAAAAACAAAAATATAAGTGTTGCATTCTATACAACAATTTAGTTATTGTTTTCTTTTCCAGCAGCATTTATATCTAGTGTTGGTGTAGATCAGAAATAGAAAACATTTTACACAAGTGTTGTCTAATCCCATTTATAGTAACATTTTCAAAATTGTTATATCTCAAACCAATGCAATTAGTTTTGATCCAAGGTAACATGTAAAAATTGTTGCCTTAGATAGTCAAGGATAACACACTTATTAGTGTTGCAATTTAAAGTATTGTCTATGCTCGTTATTTTTGTAGCAGAATTAATCAGAATTTAGTCAGAAATTCAGTATTAAACATTATTAAAAACGAATTATTAATCAATAATTTCATAATTAAATTATTAAAAACGAATTATTAATCAATAAAAACGAAAATAAAACATTATTATTTAAACATAATCAGAAAATTTCAGAATTAAATTAGTAAAAACGAAATATTAATCTATAAAAAGGAATTATTAATCAATAAAAACAAATTAAAATCAATACACCAAGTTATATTATCATGAATTAAAAACGAAATATTATCATGAAAACGAAATATTAATCAAGTTATATTAAAAACGAATTAAAAACGAAATATTATCATGAATTATATCTAAGTAATCTAACAAATCAAATCAATTGACTACCAAAAAACGAATTAGAACAATAAAAACGAGTGAATTGTTGATTTATGAGTGAAAATTGTTGATTTTATGAGTTATAAACTTATAATCAATAAAAACGAGTTAAAATCAAGTAAATAACGAATTAAAGTTGATAAAAAACGAATTAAAATCAATACATCAAGTTAAAAACACTTACTTTTGGCGATGGTGGATAGAAAACAGACGGCGATGGCAAATGGAAGAGGGTGGTGAGCCGGCGGTGATCTCCGATATATAAGCAGCTAGTTAGAGTTTGGGAAGAACTTAGAGTTTGGGAAGAAATTAGGGTTTGGGAAGAAAATTTGAGACTTGAGAGATTGAAGTTGAAAAAATGAGGAATGAGCCTTGAGAAAATAAGAAGGACAACCCAAAAAAAAGATAATATGCAGCTGTTTTTTTTATTTAAATCCGGAATTCCGGATTTTTGAAAATCCTATTCCTATTCCGGTCCAATTTTCGGTTTTTCGGACCGGAAATTCGGAACCGTAAAATCTTGCACACCCCTACTGAGTTGTACTTAGAGAAGTCCATACTAACTAGGATTGTAACAGAGTCGTTGGCCCTAGTTAGTGAAAAGAGAATTAAGTCAAAATCCCTATTGGTCGAGGTTTTTTCCTTCCTATTGGGCCTAAGAAAGGTTTCCTCGCTAAAATTGCGTGTTCTTTGCTTGTCTCTCACTTTCTCTATACTTGTCTCTGCTTTACTTGTCTCTAGTTTAACTTTCATTGCTTGTCAAAACTAACAGCTATCAACAACACTGTTGCATACTACTATTGCAATTTCATGCAACTTTGCCATTCTCTTCAAAGCCACTATATATGATAGCTCTTAACAGGTTGCACCTGTCTGTAATGCCTTCAGATGTATTAGGATACCTATTGTAAAAGAAAGTGAAAAACCACCTAATACTCAATACATATGCATCATCGAAGTGAAAAACCATTTACTACTACAGCTTCTTCTAACAAATTAATACTACATACTACATACACCATACTACTAAATACACCAAACTAATGCTATATACCCAGTACTTCAATGCCTCAACCAAACGAATAATGTCGTCAATAGTTGGAGGGGTATACTGTCAGAAACAACATTATTGTTGTTTTGAGGCCCATGAATGATGTTTTGATTTTGTAGGTTTACAACTTGCACCTGTTACAGGTGTCCATCCTCAAGCCAACAAAAGAAACCACAACTCTTACAGCTAAAATAAGCTTTACCTACGCTATTCTTAGATCTTGATATGTGAATATCAGCAAAATGAGACATGTCACAATCGCAAAGAGAAGGCCTGAAAGATAGATTGGACATCGGACGGTTTGGGCCACACCCTCCATGTTCTCCACGTCCTCCAGGAGAACCAAAGGATGAGGAGTTGCTAGGTGCCATATGACTGGAGAAGGATCAGGAGAAGAAGTAAAAGAAATAAAGATGACATATGTTTTAAAAACAGAGCAACAAATAGAGGATGTCTTCATTCAAGTGTGTATAGGAATAAGTATATAAAGAATTTTTTTTTAAAAAAATTTACCGTTTGGTTGTTACGTTACAATAGTAGATATTGGGTTGGGCTCTTACATTATTGTGTAAAACTCGTTTTAGGGATGAGATCCTATCATTCAATTCTCATTTTTAGTAGGAGAGGGGGTAATAATTACAAACTGACAATGATACAATAGTCAAAGTACACACAAAATACATTTTTAATGGGTCAGAGATCGAGATTTTATTACCACATATTGGTTCAAATATATTTTTAACCACATAATGTACTCAATGTAAAGGAATAAAAAATTATGGACCAATGGGGAATTACAGAATAACTGCAATTATTGCAGGATGTAAACACGTGTTATAATAATCATGGTGTATAATTTACGACACCCAAGGTTATGTAATATAATTGAAACTGACACATTGTAACCAAGAGGGTTAATATTCATTAAACAAATTGATGGATAAATCAGGAGTTTTTTCCGTCACTTTAATTTTTTTGCCAATAAGCATGAAAATTGTAGGTTGAGTATTAGGTAACATATTTCATTAAACACAAAAAATACGAAAACATCCCCGATGTATTCCTCAATCTTAGTTAAGATTTATCATTCCTCAACCAACAGGTTATCGACTAATGACTTAAGTTGGGGAGTCGGATTGTGAATTGTATCGGATGTACTATTAAATAATCGAATTATATAAACTAATAAATTTAGATTCTCAAATATACTACCTCCTGTTTTACTTAGTTGTTATGCACCATATTAGAACAAAGACTAAGAAATGTATTTTTCAACATTTGGATCATAATTTTGCATATGTTAGGTAAGATTAAGTACGGTTAAATGGAAAAATTGTTAAATGTGTCTAGCCACATTTTCAATTGAAGGTGCAGCCATATTCCAATCCCAAAATAAAAAATAAATCCCAACTTCTTTAAATCTCCAAACCTTCACTGCACTCCTCTCTCTAGTCTTTCTCTTCTCCATTTCCATTTCTAGAGATTTTAAACTGCTTAAATTTCATCAAGTTAAGAGTATAATTCTTCAACTAATCAAAATTTGTGTCTTTACTTGAAAATTATATTTTATAATTGTGGTAATGTCTTCAATTATTGTAAGAGCCTTAGAGTAGTGGTGATTATGGTGGCGTTGGTTTTTGTGGTGAAAAGATTGCTGATAACGGAAGCGCAAAGAGGTAGGCATGTAGCAAACTGAGGATGACTTCAGCGGACATCATGACATCATAAGGGATGACTTTATTTGTTTGAATAATCTTATTGTAACTTTTATAAAAAGTATACCATTTCAGTAATGAGAGATACTTTAAATAATAAGGGATTACTTAAAAAGTTATATATAGAGGTTATTTATTTAAATAATAAGGGTTACCTGATATAAGTACATGGGTTACTCAGTTGAATAATTAAAGTATAAATATTTGGGTTACCCATCTTAGTGATGATAATGATTACTATTGTACTTATTATATATACATGGATGACTTATGTGAATAATGATGGTTACTTAATATATATAAATGGGTTACTCATCTAAACAATGAGGGTTGCTTTTTATAAATATAGGGGTTACTCATCTAAACAATGAGGGTTACTTAATATAAATATATGGGTTACTATTCTAAACGTAAACCGAGGGTTACTTATTGTGAATATAAGGGTAACTCATCTAAATAATGAAGGTTACTTATTATAAATAAATAGGTCATTCATCTAAACAATGAAAGTTACATCATATTATAAATAATTGGGTTACTCATCTAAACAATAGGGGTTACTTATTATCAATATAGGGGCCACTCATCTAAACAATGACAGTTATTTAATATACATATAGAGGTTACTCAACTAAACGTAAAACGAGAGTTACTTATTATGAGCATAAAGATTACTCATCTAAAAAAAATAGGAATACTTAATAAGTTAATATAAATATAAGCGTTACTCATCTAAGAAATGAGGGTTATATAGATCAACGTGGATCTCTAATTGTAGAGTTTTTAAAAATATGAATGTTGGAATTTTTACTTTATATTTTAGAGTTGTATTTTTTGTAATATATGCATTTGAAAAATAAAAATGTTATTTTTTCTCGCTCCTCTTATAATTGGTTAAGAATTTTGGAATAATTGTTTACTGGAAAAAATAAGCAGCAAAGTTGGTTAGATGCGCTGTGTAATTAATCAATTGAGTGTGCGGCCAATCAGCAAGATACGCACTGGGTTAAATGAGGGTAAATTGACCTCAAGGCACTACAAAAAACGGTCATTTCCGACGGAAAAATTCCGTCGCAAAATACTGGAATTCCGTTGCAAATGAATTCCGTCGGAAAATGACCGTCAAAATTTTGGTTGTCGCAAAAACAAGAATTTGCGACGAAATTTCGACATTTTTCCGACTATCTGAGTTTTTTGATTTGTGAAGAAATTTCCAACGGAAAATGCTGTCGCAAAACCAAACCATCAAAATAACAAAAAAAGGCGGTGAGGCAACAATAGCCACCCCACCACCTCATCAAACCCACCCCACCACCACGCCCAGACCACCACCCCACCCCACCACCACGCCTAGACCCGTCCCCCACCCAGACCCACCTATCCCCCACCCAGACCCACTAACCCCCA
>PYUH01000061.1:35803-122323 GCA_016808085.1 Suaeda aralocaspica | reverse complement strand
CCCACCCAGACCCACTAACCCCCACCCACCTAGAAACCCAACCCCCAACCCATCTCCCACCCTGAAACCTAGAGCCACAAACCCAGGCCCAACCCCCACCCACCAAGAAACCCAGACCCACAAACCCAGCTAAAGAAGAAAGACACCCCACCACCACCTCAACAAACCACCACCTCAAACCTAACCCAACCCGTAACCCGGAACCACAGTCAGAACCCAAACCACAACCTAAAACCACAAATCCACAACAACCGTCCAACAACGAACCCATAACAACCCAGAACCGCAAACCCACAACAACCCAGAACCACAAACCCACGCATCCACCCATCACAACCCACAAACCACCAAAATCAGCCAAAACCACCATAAATCAACAAAAAAAAACCACGAAAAAAAAACATCGAATTTTTTGAAGAAAAAAAACACGAAAAATAAATCAAACATACCTCGAAAAGATGGAATTGGTCCTTCATTGCGTTTTATAAGGCCAAAATCGACCAAGAAAACTCTAGATTTGGAGTTTTCGAAGTCCATTTTGGCCTTTAAAACCATTAATCTTCTGTAATAAAATTTATGGCCTTTCGTCTGAAATTTTGTAGCATGCGTAGTAGAAGAATAAAGAGAGTAAAGAGAAGAGGAGAGTAAAGAGAGATCGAAAGAGAAGAAAGCCAAAACCAAAAGGAGGCGAGAAAAGAGAAGAAGAGGATAGTAAAGAGAGATCGAAAGCAGAAAACATAAAGGAGGCGAGAAAAGAGAAGAAGGAAACAGAAGAAGAAGAAGAAGAAGAAGAAGAAGAGGGAGAAAGAAAGTAGAAGGAGAGAAAGAAGGGGCGAGAAATGAAGGAAGAAGAAGAGAAAAGAAGAGGGAGATAGAAGAGCAGAAGAAAATAAAAGAAGAGGGAGAAAGAAGAGGTGAGAAATGGAATAAAGGCTGAAGGGTTTAATAGGATTTTTTTTTTTTCCACATCGCGACGGAATTTTTCCCTCGCAATTTTGCGACGGAATTTTCCATCGCAAATGTTTTTTGTAATAAAATTTTAATTCAGTCAACAAAATTCTGTCGGACATGGGACAATTCCGTCGCAAATTTTCGGCGAAAAATTCTGTCGCATATTGCTTTACTCAGAAAATTTGAATTCAGTAAACATTTTTTAAAAATTTCGTCGGAAATGGGTAAATTCCGTCGCAAATTACCGACGGAATTTTTTTCTGTTGCAAATTACTGAAATTTGCGACAGAATTTTTGTCCGTTGGAAAGAATCCGTCGCTAATTGAAGCTTTTCTTGTAGTGAGGGTGGGTGAACGTGTCATTGTGCTATATGACCCACATCCTAAAGAGGCAACGTAGTAACTAAATAGAAAATTCCCTTTGGGTATATGTAGCAAGTAAAAAAAAACTACAGGGAGTAAGGTTTGTTTACTTTTACCGAAAACGGCTGAGCTGAACTGAACTGAGTTGAGGTGAACTGAACTGAAATAATTTTAAGCTGAAGTAAACAGGCCCTATACTCGGGTTATTAAAGTTAATTTATTTTTGAAAGAAATTTTCGTGATGATTATGTAAGCGGTTTCAAATAATCATCGTTATTCTTTTCCAAATCGATGGTTATAGAATTGCAAAAGTACATCGAAAATTTGTTTATTATTTTTACGATTTTCTAATAAGTCGGTCAAAATATTGAGCTCAACTTTAAAAATGATTTATAAATCAACTAGTAAAACAAAAGGTTATTTTATAATTTGGAATTAGCCAGACAAGATATCGGGCCATGTAACTTCAATCGGACTTAATCGGCATTCATTTGCAAGTTGATTGGACAATATGTCAGGTTCAGCTCAAATACAATGATTGGAGCAATTATTCACAATTCTATACGTTATTGCGAGATTATAGCAAGTCTACCCGCATAAATGGATATAGTGATTTTCGAATTGATAATTTTTGTAATTTATTGTGATTTATTCAGATATGTATTTTGATTTCCTAATTGATTGATTAATTCGGATATTTATTAGATTCCTTTGGATATTTTTTTTGTAAAATTAAATTATTTCGGATATCTGGATATTAAAATTATCTTCAAATTAGGACATTTTTAATAATTTGTCAAATTCATAAACTTCCTTATATCAATTATTCCTAAAAATTTATGAACCATAAATAATTATGAACATTATTAATTAAAACTTTTATATACATTATTAACTAAAACATTATATATAAATAACATAAAACTAATGAACATCATTCAAATATTATGAATCATAAATACTAAAGAAGTCTATAATTTTACAATTGAAAACACATTACAGAGATGCATTATTAACTGAGATGCATTACATCATTTTAATTACGGCCTTTTCACCATGTATCCCTGAACTTTTGTGAAATGCATGCGGTACCCTCAGTATTTTAGGAATGCACCAAATACCCTTGTACTTTTAAAAACGTGCACGGAATGACCTTAATGCTAACGCCGTTAAAGTTTTCGTTAACATGTAAGCTTAATTCACAAAATACTCCTATACTATCTAAAAATGTTTTTGGTGGTTTTGATTTGACTGATAAATTTCTTTATTTTGGGTGTGAGTAATTAGGTTGAGCTTTCAATTTGTGTTTAATTTTGGTGTATTTTAGTGATTTGAGTAACAAATTGTTTAATTTTGGCTCAAATTGAGTTTTATTATTTTATACATTTTGGTGGTAATAAACAACTTGATTTTGTATCCATTAAACCACTATGTCTTCATTATCACTACACCATCAAATTTGACCACTAACACTATTTCCCGTCCTCCACCACGAACTACCCCGCCACCAAGAGTTATACCCCTACCTTTATCAACTCCTTCAAGCCTTCCACCATTAGTTTTCGCTTCAACCACTACAATTCTAATCTCACCCACACATTAATCGCATAACATTTTCCCCCATTTAAGTTTAGTTCTAAAACTTTAATGGTTGAATATGACCACCCAAAAGCAACGGCGACGTCGTGAACCAATAAGTTGAACCTCCGCTATAGTGGATTGGTGGTAGAGTTTTAAACATTACTAATGTATGAAGAAGATAGAATAAAAGTTGTAGAAGGAAAGAGGATATGAGATTGAAAGATAAATCAATAGAAGAAACTAATTGTAAAAAAGACAATAGTTTTGTGAGGAAGATGAACAGCTAAATTTTCCACTGGTTAAGAAATGAGTTTTGTCTTGATTCATTTCAATTTTTTTGTATTTATTTTAATTATTATTTTTTTTAAATGCATTTCCTTGAATAAGAACCAAATAGCTTCTTAGACTTAACGACTGCTTTAACACCGTTACCATGTAAGGATGTTTTGTACATTTTTCCAAACGTTTGAGGGTAATTGGTGCATTGCTAGAACATTAAGAGTACTTCGTGCATTTTGCAAAAGTTCGAGGATACCTGGTGAAAAAGTCGTTTTAGTTATTATTATTGGGACATAAAGGAAAATAAAGCCATAAAGGCTCAAATAATTCCCTTACCCAAACATAACATCTAAAACCTGTATGCCTTACTTATAAAACCAAGAACCAACAACTCATGACCCAACTATGGCAATTTATCAATTATGTGCTCCAGGGAGCATAATTCACAATATACTCCTGGGCGCGTGTTCCTCATGTACTTACCTTTTATGCAATGTGCAATTTACACGGGTGTAATATTCATTTTTCGGCGTGTAATATTCATTTTTCACAATGTAATATTCATTTTATAAAGTATAATATTTTAGGTAGTGCAATCAATATTATGTCTTTAAACACTTATTATTTCAAATACCATAGATCAAATTCATGTAATAAAAGTTTTATGATCATATTTGAACATGTAATATTTATAACTAAATTCATATATTCTTCTTTTTTGAATTATTAATTATCTTTTTGAGTCTTCAAATATGTGCTAATAGCTAGTGAATGTCCAATATTCATTTTCTATACCAAGATATCCCTTTTTTCAACACTAAATATCCATATTCAGTACATGGTATTCATCCTCCAACTTGCACTGACATATTTTCACTTTGTTGGGTGGTATGCACTTTATTGTATGTAATATTTACTATGTAAAGAGTAATATTCACTATGTAAAAAGTAGTATTCATTTGTTCTGTTTTTAAACTCATTAATCTTAAAATCAATCCTTGATGAGTAATATGCATCTTCATGTATGTAATATTCATTTTATGATGAATAATGCTCAGTTCTCCTCATTATCTAGCTACAATCAATTCTTATATTGAATCATTTGAGAAATGTTTCATTTGGATATCATCTCTTGTGTTCATTACGTTCAGCAAGTCAGATTCCTCTTGATCGTTTGCAATGTCTCACCTATAAAAATATCACGATAATTAATATACATGTCTTAATCATCAATGTTCACAAGCATATCACATACTAGTAAAAGGTGAATATTACATTCAACAAAATGAATAATACATATTTTCGTAAACATTACATTCAAAATATAAACATAACATTATATATAACCATATTACATATTTTGCTTCACATAATATTCATCATGCGCAAGCCAATGTTGTACACTTTCAAAATATGAATATTACATTTCAAGTATGAACATAACTTTCAAGTATTTAATGTTCAATGTAATATTCTACTTTTAGACAACAATAATGATTAATTAATAATGAATATTCCATTTTATAAAAATGAATAAGTCATTTTAGAGTATTCGTTGAAGGAAGTGAATATTTCATTCATTAAAATGAATATTACATTGAGCAAGATGAATATTACATTGCAAAAAATGATTATTATTTATCCTGAAAACAAAGTGTTAGTTTTAATTTCAGTTGAAGAAATATTCATTGTATGCATTTCTCATCAAAGAAAAACGAATATTATACTGTAAATAATAAAAATTATACTCGTATTAAATAGTGTTATAAAACTAACTTCATAAAACTAATATTACATTCATCAATAAAGAACATTACAATGTCAGCTAATATGAATATTAGTAAGTGTAATCTATAATTTCAGTAATCATCAAAGCGTAATATTCAAATTATATAATACTAAAATTTGTTTCTACTTCAAAATGATTGATAATCTGCATATTTCTATCGATTTCTTCAATTGCTATATAATTTTTCATTGAATCTTCCATTGTTGCAGTTTATAGAGAGAGAAATCAGTTGTTGGGGGACAGAGAAATTGAAAAGGAATGTGGAGAGAGAAAATTTACAGAGAAAATGGTTAAAATTATGGACATAACAGAAAAAAATAGATATATATAGAGTGTTGTATGAAACACAACATTTTAGAGGGGGAAGGATATATTTGGTAATTACACTCATGGGAGTATAGTATAATGGTTGGCCAACTATGCATAAATGTCTTATTGGTCAAACCCCTTACAAAACTACACCAAATCCATATGATTCCAGCCCTAGCTTCAACCCATGCATAATAATCCAAAAATATAGATTTTCAAAAGGAATCTAGTTAATATGTGCGCCGCTGAACCTTAGCCCACGTATCGTTCCTTTGGGATCTGATTGGTTTAGATGCACATTAGACTAATCACACATAATATTTAAAACTAAAACAATAATTATAATGAAATTCTAATTCATAAACATAATCAAACAATAATTAAGCAATTCAATTAACATAATCTAAATTAGAAAGCACAAACTAGTTAACATGAACAATTAATAAACAAAACTAATAAACGAACTAAACTTAATTAAAATAAAGAGAATAGGAAAAGATATTACCAAATTAAAGCAACAGTACTTGAATTAAATCGAATGATTCAATGTTGAACAAACTAATTTAACTAATCTAATTTAGAGATAAAAACAATAAGAGAGTGATTAGGGTTCAAAACTTAGAAAATAATGTAAAAAAAGTTATCTAGACGAGTCTAGGAAGTCGTGCCCTTATATATGCCTTAAAACTAATTAATCCACGCAAAATAACAAATTCCAGCAAAATGGCAAAACACAGCCTTCCTGTGCCCGCATCGCTCAACTTCCCACTTGTAACTTGCGCCCGCAGCTGCTCCCCAGAGCTCTGTGGTGACGCTTCTGTCTCATATTGCGCTCGCATAGGCCTAGGGTGAAAATGACCTATGCACCCTCATGAATGATTTGCAGTGATATTTTGGCGATCTTCCTAAACTTCGTTGCTTGACTCCTTTACTCATTATTCTTAGGGCCTGTTTACTTCAACTGAAAATAGCTGAACTGATTGGAGCTGAACTGAACTGGAAGTTTTTTATAAAGGATTAATGAATAGCAAAATAAGAGAAGAGCTGAACTGAATTGAACTAAACTGATCTGAACTGAACGGATTTTAAGCTGAAGTAAATAGGCCCTTAGCTTCTCGTTCTTAGTCATTCCTCGGCACGCTTTCCAATGCAAGCCCAAATGTGGCTCGTTTAAGCTTCCGTTGACTTTATAACTCTAATTTCACGCACCTAAACACATAAATCAAACCAAAAACCGTGCGTAAAAATTATTGGATATAAAATTAACATAAAATGCTCTAAAATCAACAAAAACCATCCAAACTCGTCAATAATATAAAATATCACCAAAGTACACTATATGAACCAAAATAAAGCTGAAAACTCATTATTAAGCATCGAATTAGGGAAAAACACTATATAAAGTATTTATGTCAAATAATAATATTAATAATAATAATAATAATAAAGACTAATGTCTACAATTGTTATTTTACGTTATAAAATATTTATCAGCTCAAATAACATTACATTATAAAATACTTATCAGCTGAAACAACTACAGGTTACCAAACACATTTATATCATCAACAAACAAATCTGCAGTTAAATTGACTGGTTAAAAAATTTAAAACATTAACACCTAAACTCTAACTTTTGTTTAACAAACAGAGACTTTGTAAGTTTAATAAGTTTATATCAACAAAATAAGTTTGGATAAACTCAATCAGGGTAAATGCATTTGAATGAGCAAAATCATACAATACTTCAAAAGATGTTTCAAACTACGTCGATGTGCCACATAAGCCCCCCCCCCCCCCCCCCCTCTTCACCTGCATTTTGCCACATGCAAGTTCTCGCCAACATAGCGCCACGTATACAAGCTCTATAACTTTGCGCCAAGTATGAATAATCGATACGATATACTCGAAAATTAAGATTGAAAGCAACAAATAGCCATTAAGAATTGAACTCGTAACCTTTCAAATGAAATGTAAGTACACAATCATCAATCCACCTTGTTTATGTTAATTAGTTGTTCACAATAATATATAATAATGTGCTATAGGCACATGTATTCATGTACTATGTAATTAGTAGTACATGCACAAATATGTACATATCTAAGAGGTATGATAAAAGACTATTACTAACACATTCCGTTATTCCAAGTGCATGATAATTGTTATTTTCATCCAAATTTTTTTTTTGTACGACAAGCTTACCACGAAAACATAATCTTTATCAATTTTAAATGAGCCAAAGCATTACAGAAAAAATATATAATAATTTATAAAAATTTATGAATAATAACATATTTGGTATTTTGAGATTGACTCGGGACATCGCTTGAGCCAAATTATGCAAAAATAGGTTTAGATTAGAAGTAATAAGTCAAGATAAATCCAAATAAGTTGGATAAAAAATACCTTTTATTTTACTACATACTGCCTTTGGGTTGAGTTTTTTTTTATTTTTTATTTTTGTATAAGGGATAAAATATTTATTTGTTGCAACTAAAAGGACAAACAAATATGTTTATTGCGTACACCCAGTGTACTATAAAACTATTGTACACTGGCACAAGGCCTGTTTACTTCAGTTTAAAATCAGTTATGTTCAATTCGGCAGCTCTTCTTTTATTTTGCTCCTCATTAATCCTTCATAAAAAAATTTCAGTTCAGTTTAGTTCCAATCAGTTCAGTTCAGCTCTAATCAGTTCAGTAACTTGAAACCATTTTTTTGTAACTAGAATCAATTTTTGGTAACTTTAAAATCATTGAAATTTTATTGAATATTTTGAACAAATAACTTTTATATACATGACATAATCAGGTATATTTATTCATCAAAATTTAGTTATTTAGCATTAGAAAGTAAGTAGATGCATAGTAACTTGAGTTGATTTTTAAGGCAATTAAAACTCAAAAAAGTATAATTCAAATACAAAAGAGTATAACTCGAGTTAAAGTTATAGTAAATGCTAGGGGTGTGCAAGATTTTACGGTTCCGAATTTCCGGTCCGAAATTTTCCGATTCCGTTCCGAAAAATCGGAATTCCGATCAAGATTTTTGAAAACCGGAAAAACCGGACCGGATTTCCGATTTTTTAAACCGGAAATAGGACCAGAACCGGAATAGGATTTTCAAAAATCCGGATTTCCGGATTAAAAAAAAAATGCACTGCTGGTCTACTGCCTCTTCTCTTTTTTTGGGCTATCCTTCTCATTTCCTAAGGCCCATTCCTTTTTTTTCAACTTCAATCTCTCAAAACCCTAGCTTCTTCCCAATCTCTAGCTTCTTCCCGGAGATCGCCGCCTATTCATCGGAGATTGCCGCCGACCCGCCGCCATCTTCCATCCGCCGTCGCTGTTGCCAAAAGTAAGTGTATTTAACTTGATGTATTGATTTTAATTCGTTTTTATCAACTTTAATTCGTTATTTACTTGATTTTAACTCTTTTTTATTGATTATAAGTTTATAACTCATAAAATCAACAATTTTCACTCATAAATCAACAATTCACTCGTTTTTATTGTTCTAATTCGTTTTTTGGTAGTCAGTCGATTTGGTTTTTAGATTACTTAGATATAATTCATGATAATATTTCGTTTAATTCGTTTGTTAGATTAATGATAATCTAATTCTTATAATCAATGTAATTCTGACAAACGAAATTAATGTAACAAACGAAATTCTGACTATAATTAAACGAAATTAATTGATTTGGTAGTCAATTTCGTTTGTTAGATTTGGTAGTCAATCTAATTCTGACTAAGTGACTATAATATGATTTGGTAGTCAATATTCGAACAAACGAAATTCTTATAAACAAAATTAAACAGAAATAATTTCGTTTTTTGGTAGTCAATTGATTTGGTTTGTTAGATTACTTAGTCATTGATATAATTTCTGACTAAATTCTGTTTAATTTTGTTTAATTCTTATTAATTCTGTTTAATTTTGATGAATTACAGTCCACAAATTTCTGATTATGTTTAATTCTAAAGTTCTGAATTTCTGATTAATTATCAATCTGAATTTCAACTATTAATTTTTGATTAATTATTCTCAGTAATTTTGATTCGTTTTTTGTTTTGCTACAAATTACAGATTATTGTTATTATTCTGCTATACATGTTGTTTATTATTTTGCCATACATGTTTATTATTCTTCAATTCTAAATTAGTTTACCTTGATGTTTTTAGTGTCATCAAGTATCAATGATAATGTTCAAGTTGATGACTTCTTGAACAACCAAAATACGGAGGATCACGTCCAACAATCTAGTTCATCGGCGGAAGAACCATCAAAAAAGCGCCAGAATAAAAGGAGGAAGCGTTCAACCTTGTCTGGGAGCAAAGCTAGCACAACCATTGAGCGCAAAAATCGATCCATATGGTGGAATCACTATGATAAAATCAGTTATGATCCTCCCATTGCTGAATGTAAGTATTGCAATGCTCATGTTGGTTGTGATAGTAAAAATGGCACTGCTCCCTTGTCAAATCATATTAGAAGATGTAAAAAGTATCAACCCAATATTGATATGAGCCAAAAACGAATTGACTTAGAGACCAAAACATGTATGAATTCTGATGGAACCACTCAAACTTACACGGTTCCAAAACTTTGGCAATTTGATCATGATTTTTGTAGAAAAGAGCTTGCTAAAATGATTATTGTGGATGAGTTGCCATTTGCTTTTGTTGAGCGTGAAGGTTTTCGTGCATTTTGTAAAGCTCTAAATCCTCAATTTCTTCCTCCTTCACGCACTACAATTACTAGAGATTGTTATGCTCTTTTTCTTCAAAAACGAAATGAGTTGAAAGATGTGTTTAAGAATCTAAAATCTAAGATTTGCTTGACTACTGATTGTTGGACTTCTAGCCAAAACTTAGGTTACATGTGTTTGACAGCTCATTTTATTGATGATGATTGGGTTTTGCATAAGAGAATTATTAACTTTTGTCCTATTGCCGGCCATTCTGGGGCAATCATTGGTAGAACTGTTGAGAAATGTTTGAATGAATGGGGTTTAAAGAACATTTTGACTGTAACTGTGGATAATGCATCTTCCAATGATCTTGTAATTGATTACTTAAGGAGAAGGCTTAACATTTGGGAGTCTAGTGTGTTGGATGGTCAATATTTACATATGCAATGTGCGGCTCATGTATTGAACTTGATTGTGAGAGAGGGTTTGAAAGAACTTGATTTTTCAATTCTGAAAATTTCGTGCTCTAGTTAGGTATGTTAGATCTTCGCCCGCTAGACTTTTAAAATTTAAAGAATGTATAAAGGAAGAAAACTTGGAAAGTAGAAGTCTTGTTTGTTTGGATGTCGAAACAAGGTGGAATTCAACATTTCTAATGCTTGAATCTGCTATAAAATTCAAAAAGGCTTTTGATTGCTTGCTCATGAAAGATTCTAATTGTTTTAAAAAATTGAAAAAAATTGGTGGTGGTCCAACNTGGTCCAAGCGAAGATGATTGGAAGAGAGTGGCCTCTTTGTTGCCTTTCTTGAACATCTTCTATGATGCAACATTGAGGTTATCAGGTTCTCGATATGTCACATGCAACTCTTATGTGCATGAGATTTATGGAACTAACTTGATGATAAAGAGTAACTTAGTAGATGAGGATGAAGGTATTAAGAGCATGGCTAAAAACATGAAAGAAAAGTATGAGAAATATTATGGCAATGTTGAAAACATTAATGTCTTAGTGTTTGTGGCTGTCATTTTAGACCCTCGTCATAAAATGAGTTATGTTGAATGGATGGTCAATGATAATTATGAAACAACAAAAGCTAATCTTTTGACCTCTAAAATTAAGCTTGTTTTAGACTCTTTTTTTCACTATTATGCCGCTTCCATGTCACAACCAAAGAAAACTCAAGCATCTACCTCTACTTCTACTTCATCTACTTCTACCTTTACTCAAGATGTTGATAAGACTAGGACTAGAGGGTTGCGGGAAAACATTAACCTTGAGGAATTGATGACATCAAAGTTTCAAAGGGACACGGGTTGTATGGAAACTAATGAGATAAAATCTGAGTTAGAAAAGTATCTACAAGAAGCAAAAGAGTCAAAGAGTCAAAATTTTGATATCCTAACATGGTGGAAAGATCCACAAAAAAGATATCCTATTCTTCACAAGATGGCTAAAGATGTGCTTGCCATACCTGTTTCTACCGTTGCATCGGAGTCGGCTTTTAGTATGCGGGGTCGTGTGCTTGACGATTTCCGAACTTCGTTGACTCCAAAAATGGTTGAAGCTTTAGTTTGCTCAAATGATTGGCTACGTATTTCTCTTATGCCACTAGTAATTGAAGACAACTTGAAAATGTTGGAAGAAATGAAAGAAGGTTGGTTTCATTTTACATTTTTTTGTTTTAAATATGGTTTTTTTTTATATATATTTTAAATTTACAATATTAACTATTAAGTGTTAACTCTACTTGATGTTAAATGTTGATGGAGTTGCTTATGTTTCATTGTTTTGTAGGCTTGAAAGATTTAACTTTGGAGCAACCGAAAATCATAATAGATGAAACAATGGATATGATAGTGTGATGGACTTTGAAGAAACCTTAAGTTTGCTTTTGTAGATTTGTTGTAATTCTTAATTTCTTACCCCATCCTTTAGTTGACATGGTTGTAATTTGTTTTCCCTTCCCCTTTGAACTTTATATTGTAATACAAAACTTTGTGGACTTTGTTGAGCCTTGTATGACAAATTGTAATTTGACATGGTTGAGAACTTGAGACTTAACTCACTTAAGGACTTGAGATTTGGAGTTGAAATTGTGGACTTTATTGAGCCTTGCATGGCAAATTGTGGAGTTTAACTTGTAATTTTTGTTGCATTATTCTTTGTAATTTTTAGGGAACTTGCTTAGTTGTTTTATTGCTAAAAAACAACATTATTTGATTATGATTTATGCTGCAAAAATTAAACTTAAAACAAGGGAAAAAAATGAAAGTCAATGAATTCGGAACCGGAATTCCAGTTTTCCGGTCCGGAATATTCGGATATCCGGATTTCCGGAAATCCTGTTTTTCCGGACCGGAATCGGAATAAATTCTGCGATTCCGAAAAATTCGGATATTCGGAAATTCGGACCGGAACTTTTCCGATTTACGGATTTGAACAGCCCTAGTAAATACAGCGCAAAAAAATACAATTTTAAATCCGTTATACAATAGTTGATGTACACCATACGTAAAACTTTATCATTATAAAATGTTTGCAAATTAACATTAACTAATCCATATTAACCGGGGTAGTGGAAGTACACTAGACTTTCCAAAAACAACATATAACTATTTAAAAAAAGGAAAAAAAAACAAAAAATTAGCGTCGGTTAAACTCAGTGACATAGTGATTAGTGACAAGAAATCAGCAATGTGAAAGCAGCCCCATAAATTGCTTGCTAATTATGCAACACATTACATTCATTTTACGCTTTCACTTTCATCTTCCCTTCTACACTTCTCTTTCACTACATGCATGAGGATTCACCTAAACTTGCTTAGTTTCTTCTGGTAATTATTACTTTTTTTGTTGAACTTCTTTCATCAATTTCTTTTATATACATGCACACATTATTATTATTATTATTATTATTATTATTTTTGGGTATGTTGGTGGTTCAAGAATTAATCTGATCTGAAATTTTAGGTAGCGTCATAACTCTGAATGTTTGATTAAGGGGTTGTTAATTTTTTTCTTTTTTTTTTAGTTACGTTTTTGGTAGAATTTTTATTTGTTGAAAGGTGAAATTTAGAATGAAAATTTAGTTAGTTTTTGGTAGAATTTACGTTTTTTATTTAGAATTTTTTTTAGTTACATTTTTGGTAGTATTTATTCAAAATTGTATACAAATGTAGGGCATGTTTGATGTAGACGGTTTAAGAAGGTGATGGGGGGCTTAAATGACTTGGATTGATGGATGGAATTTGTAACTTTATGGAGAAAATAGGTTTGAAAGGAGAATATATCAACAATTGTAATAACAATAGAGCGTTAGGCTTGAAAAAATAATGGTCCACTAGACATTAATCAATAGCTGATATCGCCAAAAGTGAGAAAAAAAATCATTGGATATAGATATTGATAGAGTATAAATGCTATTCCTTGGCCTCAACTTAAGCTTACGGTTAAGCCGGTCTTTAATAGATAGATGTAGGCCATGTTTGATGTAGACTGTAGAAGAAGGTGATGGACTTTTTGGGGGTGGGGGGGGGGGGGGGAGGGGGGGTGGGTGGGGGATTGGGGGGGGGGTGGTGGGGGCGGGGTGGGGTCGGGAGGGGGGGGGGTGGGGGGTGGGGGGGGGGGGGGTGGGGGGGTTGGTTTTTTTTTTTGTTGTGTTTGGTTGGGGGTGTTTTTTTTGGTTTTTTTTTTTGTGTGTTTTTGTTGTGGGGTGGTTGGTGGGGGGGGGGTGTTTTATGTTTATTTTTGTGTTTTTTTGTTTAGCTTTGCCTTTTTTTTTAGTTTTAGTTTTTTTTGTTGGGGGGGGGTTTTTTTTTTTTTTTGGGGGGGGGGGGGGGGGGGGGCTTAAATGACTTTTGTAATGTTATGAAGGTGAATACATCAATGACAGTAACAACAACACAATGGTAGTTTCATACTATAAATTAAGGTCGGCTAGATATGAATCAAGAGAGGCATCACCAAAAGTATGAAAAAATATCATTAGATATAGATATTGATAAAGTATAAACGGGCATTGTTATTGTTTTACTTCTTAGCAAGTTGTATTTTTGACGGGAAATTTTGTGCCTGAGGTTTCAACATGATTTTTGTAGTTCTCGTGTTGGTACATAGCGGAAAGCAGCTTACATGTGAGTTTTTACAAGAAGTGTTTTGTGGCGTCTTTCGTATGAACAAATTGTGACTACTGTCTATTGTACAAGATTGCCGAAACCGTTAAGTGTTTCCCTTTATCTTGTAAATTGTAATTGATGCTAATGAAGGTTACTCAATTGGCTGTCTACACTGGAATAGCCTTATAATTTTATTCTGGTTTGGCATATATCTTGATATTGTTAGGATAGTGACAGGCATAAAGGTTCACTGAGACAGTGAGCATATCCTTGGAGCACTAATATGTGCCTAATTCCATTTTTTAAGAATGAAATGCTAAGATTTTAAAGCTTTATCTCTCTTTTTTCTTGTGCCACTTTTTCAATGGAGACCGAAATGAGCGGAAGGAGCAGTGATCATTCAAGCCACAGGAGAAATGCCCCAACAAAGCCAGAAGTTCCAAAATATCAAAATAACAAAGATGCCTTACACGGGACAGATCTTTGGACTGATGGACTTATCTGCGGTTATGAGTATGTGCGAGGTCGCCGCAAAGTGCAGAAGCAGAAGATTTCACCAAAATGTCCATGCTCAAGAAAACTGGAAACTGATGATTTGTCGAAGCAAATGTATACTCGTGGTGAAGTTGATACTGGAAATGGTATAAATGGAATCTATAACCCAGAGCCTCCATACCTCGCTGACTTAGGACCTTATCATGTTTCTACTTTGGATGGTGGTATAAATAACCAAGCCTACAAAAGTGATCAATATCATGAAAATCGTTGGGTGCCAATTGGTTGGAAAAGAATATCTGAACTTGTTCAAGAAGTTCAAGTGGATGTTGACTGTGACACACAACAATTTGAGTTCATGGATAAAGAGGATGATGTTACCGTGGCAGAATTGGCAGCTCCATACTGGGAGCGACCTGCTGGTCCTGTATGGTGGTGCCATGTGGATGCAAGTCATCATAATATCGTTACATGGCTTAGTAATGCTCAGTGGTTACACCCAGCTGTGAGTATTGCTCTGAGAGATGAAAGCCGCCTGATGAGTGAACGAATGAGGTACCTTCTATATGAGGTGATAATTTCTATCTCCATTTGAAACTAGGTTATTTTGTAAGCAATTCACCTGTCTGATTTTATTGTTTGAATTTTTTTGAATAGATAAGTCAATATACGATTTTCACGTAGCTACATTTTTACAAAATTAGTGTTTGTTTGGTTTGCATCAGATTACTTGTGAAGTACCACTTTCTAGAAAGTGAGTACTTGAGTTGTTTGGTTGGAGTGAAAATAGTAATTGGAAGTTTGGAACTTCCTTTGAACAGTAATGAGTTATACTTTTCACAATTAGGGAAACCTCCTTGCCTAGCCCCCCATCACGTAGGTAACGTATCACTTTAATTTTTGCCACACATAGAATGATCAAACAACTTAATTCACCTAATGTGAAGGAGAACTTCTAAATTCTGGAAGTGTAACTTTCATTATCCAGCCAAACAACCACTTACTACAAGAAGATGATTAGTAAAATCTTCAACAACGACAACAACAACAACAAACCCTTAGTCCCAAATTAATTTGGGGTCGGCTAGACATGAATCAATATGAGGAGCTGCAAAAGTTCATCAAGCTCAACACCCTCATATCTCCACTAACAACCCTCATCCAAGTTTGCTTTGGTCTTCCTCTACCTCTCCTCCTTCCCTCTTGTTGCTACCCTTCCAACCTCCTTACCGGAGCGTTACTCGATCTTTGTCTTACATGAACAAACAATCTTAGCTGATTTTCCCTCATTTTATATTCAATAAAAGCAACCTCCAACTTCCTCATAATTACCTCATTCTGTATTTTGTCCTTTCTTGTATGCCCACACATCCATTTTAGCATATGCATATCTGCCACACTCATCTTATGGAGGTGATAGTACTTCAAAGCCCAACATTTTGTCCCTTAATCCCTTCAATTTATTGGGCATACCCTGATCATATATAAAAGCCAGAAGCTCCCTTCCACTTTAACTGACTCGATTTGATCAAGTGGTTCACATCTCTGTCCAATTCACCGTCCTTTTGGATAATGGATCCTAAATACCGAAAGAAATCTGTGCATTGGACACTCTTTCCATTTAAACTAATTGAGCTTGTCGTGCTATTTTGTGTCCAATTGAAAACACACTCCATATATTCTCTTACTTCTACTCAACTTAAAACCCCGTGATTTCAACGTGCTTTGCCACAATTCCACTTTGCTTTCTAGTGCTTCTTTTGATTCATCCACCAACACAATATCATCTGCAAACAACATGCACTAGGGGACACCATCTTGAATTGAACTTGTCAATCCATCCATAAATATGGCAAAAAGAAAAGGGCCAAGTGTAGAACCTTGATGGACACCTATAGTGATAGGGAACTCTTCTGTTTTCTCAACACTAGTTCGTACACTTCGTGCTAACCCCCTCCTACATATCTTTAATGATATTAATATATTTCTTTGAGATACCTTTCCTTGTAAGAGCCCATCATAGTACTTCTCTCGGTACCTTATCATAAGTCTTCTCCAAGTCAATAAACGCCATATGTAGGTTTTTCTTCTCATGTCTGTAGTGCTCCATAAGCTACCTCATGAAATGGATTGCCTGCATAGTATAAATCATCAAAACTGATTCTCCGAAATTTGCACAAATCTTCTCAACCTCAACCACTGCTCATGTAGCGAACCGACGTTATATGGATGAAACTAGAACGAATACCCTCTCCAGCGAGTCGTTCCAACTGACGAGTGACCTCCTCCTATTCTCCCATTGGTACCACCTTAGGGCGTCCCCCTCAATGGAGACCACCGCGGCCTGTGATTTCTCGTACTCCGCAAGCTGATAAAACTGGTAATGCTGCTCTCCCCTCAAGATCCACCCATCCTGGTCCGACCCGTCGAAGGTGGGCATCTTCAGCTTTCGATACTTCCAGTTGGTTCAATTTTCTTGGTACTCCTTCCCAAGATCCCCACCTTTTCTCCAACCTCTGCCTGCACCTGACTGTTGGGCTCCTCCATTCTCCCCAAAGGCGCCGTCCTCCTGCCTCTCCTTCCAGGCATTTATCATTTCTCTGACCTCTGCCAAAACGCTCTCTTGATTGGTCTGAACCTGCTGTATTGCTTCCTCCATTTGGTCCATCTTTTGGTTCACCTCCCCCATCTGCTCTTCGAGGACTTTAATTCTCTGCACATTGCTTAAAACCGGTGACATGCTAAGTGCAACGAACTGCGTAACTGACTGTAATTAATTACTAACTAATTTGTAATTTACTTAGATAATTAGAGAAACATTGATTTGATTACTGAACTGATAAGTTAGTTACAAGGGATAACTAGTGAGTTTAGCTCACAACTCTCTAAAAGGATTCTCATACAATTTCTGGATGTCTCCTCTCACTTCTTCTGCTGCTATTCATATTACAATTCTAATTCACTCACTCCTAGCTGAGTTGGACACTGCCTTAATTACTATGCCTAATTTCGTTGGCATTCCTGTATTCAAAAGTGCTCCTACACATAGAACCAAAAATACATAACAGTTAGTTCAGATGTTGTTATGGTTGTTGCTACTGCAAACCCCACTGGATCTGCAGCCTTCTTGTCCTTCCTCCTGTGATACGTATGGACCAGTGGGGGTTTAGGAGGGTTCATCACAAAATCTCTCTTCGGCGAAGCCATTGTTTTAAATTTAGGAGGATTTGAGGTGGGGAAATTTAAGGTAGGTTTATTCTTAACTAGGCACCCTCTATTGATTTGATTTCCTGTATGCAAGTTACAAATTATGCAATTATGTGATACAAGTATCTAGCATGAGAATGCTTTTGAAAGGCCTTAATAGAGCATTGTTGGCTGTCCCCAATACAATCCCTTATCGTTAAAGTTGAATAGTGTCGAATACTCAATTATCATGATACCTGTGGTTTAATTCAAATCCTTTAGCCTTTATGTTGTCTATATAGACTCTGCATATAGAGAGTCTGGGTACAATTATTGAGAATCCACTATAATTGATTGATAATGGGTGTTTACATTGCTTACAGAATGCTTCTTCTATTATAAGTTCGAACTCTAAAAATAATTCCTTGAGCCTTCTGCTTCTCCCAATGGCAATCTTTATCTTTTTTCCAATCAAATCAGCTCTCATTTTTTGTGGTAATTGATTGGTTTCGCACTACAAAAGTACATGCCTACAGTGTAGTCTTCTCATGGTGCAATTGAAATGTACAAATATGACATGAATTGAAAAACTACTCAATATTTTTAGTTGTTCATTTATAACTATCTAGGAGAACGAGGTTCTCGATTGCAGGGGATGTAAGTAGAAAATTATGTGGATGACCACATGGAGTGATTAATTTTTGTTCATGTAGCCGACCCCAGTTATAGGGATTGATTGATTTACCTATCCTTTACCTTTTGTATATGGAAGAAAGTTTTATGAGTATGCATGTTGAAGGTTGTTACTTTTTTCTAAAGGATGATGGAACACTTTGAAGATATTGTGAGATTTTTGTGAAGTGTGAAGTGTGAACTACCATACCATGTATAAAAAGAAAAGAAATTGTAGGGGGTGGGGGGATATTTGTGTTTGACCTCCATATTCCCTTGTCTGTAATCTGACATGTTGGTAGTGCAATCAGTTTTCACCAAAATCTGTGTTGAAAATGTATCTTTTAAGTGGTAAGTTAATTATTCTTTAAATAGATAAGTTGTGGAGGTTGAGGAAAAGAGAAGGGGTTGCTGGTGTTGATATAATTATGGCATCGTAAAAGAGGTTCTGCACTTCTGCATGGTGGCCTATTCTAGATGTTTAGATTAGCTCTTAGCTATTGTCAGTATAGGATGGAGGCTATTTCAAGGGTTCCCCTATCTATTTTATTTCCTGCATACAGTGTACAAAATATGCAATTATGTGAGTTACAAGTATCCAGAACAAGAGTCCTTGTGAGAAGCCTCAATGGAGCTTCGCCGGATGTCAACAACACAGCCATTTGACTCTGGAACTAGAATATAAATAGAGTCAATTACTGTGGTACTTGTGGTTTAAATCAAATCCTTTCGTGATCAGTTTAGCTATTTTGACTGTATGATAGAGGCTGTTTCTAGGGTGTAGAGTGGATATTTGATCCTAGGATTTTGAAGTTGAATTCACTAAAAGCTGATTCATCTCTATCCATCTCTATCCAGGTACCTGTTAGGGTTGCTGGAGGGTTATTGTTTGAGCTTTTGGGGCAATCAGCTGGTGATCCTTTAGATGAAGAAGATGATATTCCTGTTGTTCTACGTTCGTGGCAAGCACAAAACTTTATGGTTACAGCAATGCATCTGAAGGGATCTGCATCAATTATAAACGTGTTGGGTGTCATGGAAGTTCAGGTGCACCTGCTCTCGATGACTTTTTTCTTCTTTTGTGAGCTTTCCAAATTGCATCATCTGTAGTTGTGTGGACTATTAGTTCTCAATTGCTTTTTTTTTTCAGGAGCTTCTTATTGCAGGAGGTTACAATGCACCAAGAACAATCCATGAAGTCATTGCACATTTAGCATGTCGTCTTGCTCGTTGGGATGATAGGTGATATTATTTATATTCTTTTCCCCCCATTCCTAAATTAGGCATTGTGTGAAATAAACTATTAAACCATATACACACTGCATATTTAGGGGACTTCAGTGCTTCTGTCCTCTTGAAATGGTGGATAAGAAGTAAAATCATTTGTGGTAGACTGGTAGCATGTCAATCAAAGTTAACATTGATTGTAGAGATCACTTGGAAATCCGTGGCTGCATGGATTGACTGAAATATAAGAATGATTTTTTTTAATTGTAATTGCAAAAGCATTAAATGGAAAAAAAAAAAAAAAAAAACAATCAATGTTCTTGCCTCTCATAAAGACCAGCATGTTTTGCTTAAACTGAAATATGTCTTGATTTTCAATTACCAAATAATGAAAGGGTTTGTCCTTTTCCATGTCCATGGTCTAAGGATCTATGATGCTCGGACTTGGTTACGAGTGTCTAATATGGGTGTGGATCTGAGTTTTGGGTCTTCAAATTTTGCAAAATGTACTCAGGCATGTGTTTTGCAAGAATCCAAACTACTAAAAGTTAGCTTTGTACTCTGTGAGGCAGAAAGTTCTTATAAGATCTTTTGTTCTTTTGTTTTTGTCAGACAGAAACTTTAAAATGAAGAGTAGCAATAACACTTGGTCATAGCAATGATTTTTGTACCGAGAAAATGTCACAAATTTTAGGTAAGGGCTAGCAATCAACTACTATATATTAAAACGCAAGAATTGAACTTGTGACCATTCACTTTAAGATACATAGACTTTACCAACTAAGCTATGCATTACTGTGTTTTTTCATACAACAAATTATAATATCATGGATTGCAAAATATTGAAAAACTTGATATAAAGCGAATGGTCAAATAACTCTTAATAATTTTTTTAATATGTATGTTAATTCACATAAATGTATAATGAATAACAATAAACAATTGTTTGTGTGATTATCTTTTAACACACTTTGTGTGATCATTTTATTTTCAGCTTTGTTTCCCCCAATATCATAATTGTTCTTTCGCTCAATTCTTTAATTTCTTTAGCAATCGTGTATTCATGTTCAAAAATACTAATTGTTCAAAATATAATTATTTTCAAACAAATTCAACTCACATAAATCCCTAATAATGAATGAATCATTGCTTGAGAGAAAAAAATATTAACAAATGATTATATTAGTAAATATATAATTAATAATCAATGTATAATTTGCGAAAATATTTTTATTGCTAATGTAAAAGGGTTTCGTGTATACTCTCTCTATATTCATGTACTTAACATTTCATCTCTTTATGAAATTTTAAATTTGATTTTACCAAATTTAAGGTTTTCTTAAAAAATACTTAGTTAAAACTTATAAAATTTATTTAGAAAGCCTTATTTTTTTTTTTTTTTTTTTTTTTTTTTATCAAATGATCCGGGGCAATGCCCTGGATCAAAGCTAGTTAACTTTCATAACTAATAACTGAAGAAGATAAATCATATATCAATTACATTATATTTTTTAATTTTCAAATTAAAACAAAAGTTCCTTCCAATTAAAAGCTTCTTAGACTTCCATTCTTGAGTTCAAACTTACTCTTCTCTTCGTGAACTTCGTGTTCATTATTGAAAACCATGCCTGCAATTGTTAAATCACCAATAGTATTTGCGATTGTCCCAAACATCATTAATCACAAGTGAATCTTTACCTAAAGTAACAATAAAAAAGTTATCCAAATAAGTATCTTTAAAAATCTGGTTAGTCTTTTAGAAAAATATGTTTGACTTGTAAACTTACCATTGTCACAATAACTCTTTCCCTTGTTGCATTCAACATCTCTATGATATAATAATCATAAGTTGTGGGCATAAGCAATGTCCTTGGTTCTGCTTCTGGCCAACCTTTTCCTTTTGATACTTTGGACTTTTGAGAAAGAACTCCAAACTCTTCACAACATGAGGGTGCTTTGGAAGTTTGGAACTAATGAATGAGCAATGAAATGCACGGGAATATTACTTTTATTCTACTCTATTTCCAAACTTATGTGTAAAAGTATAGAACATTGAATAAAACAGGGTGTCGGCAGCGTGTAGATCCTCCCATTCTTCCGGTAAAATTTTTTTGCTTTAACTTATTGTATCGATGTATCCCATTACAATCAATAAGCCTAGTATAGTTGAAGTAAAATTTAGGAAGTATCTAGATTATCTTATCAATCATTTCATATAGATGAACAGCTTAGAATGGTTGAAGTGATAACTCAATAATTAAGTATACTTTCTAAGTTTTGTGTCTCCTAAATTAGGCTTGTTGATTGTGATGGGGTGCAATGACCTAATGATACAAGAAGTTTGGGAGAAATTTCAGAAAGAAGGGGAAGATATGCATACTATAGTTGCAAGTAATCGTCAGTAAACGTGATCAAAGCCAAACACTTGGCATAAATTGGTTCACTACTTCTCATCTTAACTTCATTAGAAAAATCCTCTGGGTTCTTTAATGTGTATACTAGGGACATCCTTAGTTCTGCAGGCATCTTCAATGCATTGTATACGCTGAGGAGTGCAGAAGGTGGGTTTTCTGGATGTTGGCAAATGGGTATGAGAAGGCCATACTGGGGATCCTTATTTGTTTGCAGCCGTTGGGAATAAGACTAGCAGTAGAAGTAGTAGTAGGCGGAGTAAGAGCAGTTGGAGGAAGGAGATTGAGTATTCTATTATCGTTTTGGGAGGATTCCATGTAGGCAGCTTATAGCCTTCTTTCCATGTTTTGTTGCCATAAAAGAACCATGTAAGGGACGTTGGCGGTTAGAAGGTCACGAAAGGCTCAAAATGGTCTGTACTACCTAAAATTAGATCAATCCAATCATATGTGTATGAGTAGTGTTGCAGACCTGCCTTCATATAAGTTGTGGCATCATAGGCTAGGTCATGCGTAGCTTGTCAAAATAGAAAGAAGTCTTGCTGATACCTATTCTGACTTAAACTAAGGAATACTATAGATGCCGGAAAGAAGAATAATGTTGAGGCGAAGACTAATTTTCAAGATCAGATCACTATGCTGGAATTCATTTTCTTCAACCGACTGACCCTCTCATTTATAATCCTCTCTCGCTTTCTTGCTGATAAGAAGCCATCTGCGAGAAGGGGCTAGTCAGTTTTTCTCATATTCTTTTTCATCGGCCACCGATAGATGGCCTTGGCAAAGGGTTGATTGCTAAGATGCTGCCTCTCAAGTTATCATACTTACGTCCATTTAATCCCAGGTCCTTTGACCAAAGATACAACTTTATATCCAAACGGAATGACTGATGCAATGGTCGCAACAGCTGGTCACGAGCTCCTGACTTTCATGGACGCTTATTCAGGCTACAATCAAAGTTTCGTGCTTCCTGACGACCAGGAGAAGACAGTGTTCACGAATTCGATTCTTGTCAAGTGCCTCTTTGATTGACGAAAGATTGATCAATTCCTGGGATATATGCCCAGCGATTAGAAAATTCCACCGCCATCCCAAAGAACATAGTTTTCACTCCCTTTTGGTTGTGGGCTCAAGGCAGCTAGTTATACTATCTAGTTTGAAAGCCTTTATGATTAAGATGATGACTAGTGGAACCTTTTGACTCCCTTGGCTAGTTTGGTGTGGCCGGCTGAGCCGTTAGGCAGAGTGTTTAACAACTTAAGCATCTTAGATGTGCAGGGGCAGAGACTCAAGTCTCGTAGAGACGCTGGGTGGCGAATTTTTAGAACTCAATACTTAACTTCCCATTTCAATAGGGCCCCTTCTTTCCAGCAGGGGAAGAAAGAGTGAATTTTTCACCTTTCACCTCGGAATTAATTCAGCGATAAGACATTGAGCTAGCAGTTTAAAGATCGGCTCACAGATGGGTGTGACTTGGGCAATTAACCTGCTGATGTATTGTAGCCTGCTTAAAAAGAAAAAAGCCCTTCTTTCTTTTTGGTACCGGCATGCCGAGAATTGCTTTAGCTTTTGCAGGTCGACTTCGATTTCTATTCTGCTGACAATGAACCCGAGTAGCTTACCTGACGAAGGACCAACCTCTTCCCTTATATGCTTTTGTGGATGTAAACTGTATGTCCGCAATCTGTCAAACACTTTTTTCAATTTAGCTTCTTCAGCCCAAGACTTGATGATCATGTCATCATTTCTTTTGGTATATGTAGTACTCTTGTCTTCTTATTTCGCTATCTCTCAATTATTGCAAGGAAACGGGCCGTTTTGAACAGAGTATGGTTCCCTAAGTTCCCTCTGCCACCAGACCTCCACCATACACCCTGCCTGTCCAAGAAGCGATTTCTTTCTGTAGAAACCCAAACTAAGTCCTATATAATGCCGATAGGCTCAGTATCTTTAGAGACAGTAGCATGATGTATAGACTAAGGGGAGAAAAGGTCTTCTGGGATGCAAACATTTGGTACAGACTAGCCAAAGACAAGATTCTGCTTTTGGTTTGCCACTAAGCAGAAGCTGCAGATTAGAGAGAAACTCATGAAGATTGGGCAACTCAGGAAATGTTCTAAGATTCTCATAACTTAGCAAGCCTACCTGACATTCCCTTAAGATAGGACGTTAGCCGTCTTTTTTCTAACTTTTGCATATATATTCAACGGAGAAGTATACTAGACTCAATCCATTTCCTCAATGCATTGCTCAACTCATCAGATTTTTTATTAGCCCGAATATGAAAGAGAACTTTATGGCAACAGGATCCACTATCAACCGCCTTTTCTTTTGACTTTCTTTTATTTAGCTTTTTAACCTAGAATTCATAAATACTGGCATGAATACCCGAAGATGGAATAACAGGCTATGCTAACATTTAGTTCACGAAGTTTCGGTCAAACGAAGGTGATTTGCGAATTTTCTCTCCATTCATTGATAAAAGGTTGACGGGCTAACATTGGCATTCTCAATGTTCTCGGTAGGGACATTCGTATACCTATTAAAAATAACCCACTACTCTAACTATGTAGACAGGGAAGTATGGATCGTATCCACAAGGAAGCAAGTAACTCTACTAATTCTAAAAAGTTATTTCACCGTAAAGGGCCTTTAAATTTTGGGTTTTGACTGAAAAGTTAATGTTTACTAGAAACAGAATTAAACACAGTAAATAACTCTATAACTAAGCCTAGGACGTCGGTTCACTACAGATCAACCAATGAATTGCATCACAATTAATTAACCGAATATTGACTTCTTGAACTAAGGTTCACTAATTCTCTCGAATGTAGTCTCCTTCTAAACTGCTCTAATGGCTCTCGCTCACTTAGACTCGTTTTGCGTATTATCCCTGTGATTTAATTGTGGTAATCTTACCTCTCAGCATCGATTTCGACAATATTAGATTAACAATTAAACCTAGCCAGTATTTAACTAAAAGCAATATTAATTGACAACAGGAATTCAAGAACATCAACAATCAAATTAACAATCAAGAACAAAACTTCAAAAACGATTCATAGATTCCCTAGCCCTAGAAAGGAAACTACTCACACATGATNTTTGAACAGAGTATGGTTCCCTAAGTTCCCTCTGCCACCAGACCTCCACCATACACCCTGCCTGTCCAAGAAGCGATTTCTTTCTGTAGAAACCCAAACTAAGTCCTATATAATGCCGATAGGCTCAGTATCTTTAGAGACAGTAGCATGATGTATAGACTAAGGGGAGAAAAGGTCTTCTGGGATGCAAACATTTGGTACAGACTAGCCAAAGACAAGATTCTGCTTTTGGTTTGCCACTAAGCAGAAGCTGCAGATTAGAGAGAAACTCATGAAGATTGGGCAACTCAGGAAATGTTCTAAGATTCTCATAACTTAGCAAGCCTACCTGACATTCCCTTAAGATAGGACGTTAGCCGTCTTTTTTCTAACTTTTGCATATATATTCAACGGAGAAGTATACTAGACTCAATCCATTTCCTCAATGCATTGCTCAACTCATCAGATTTTTTATTAGCCCGAATATGAAAGAGAACTTTATGGCAACAGGATCCACTATCAACCGCCTTTTCTTTTGACTTTCTTTTATTTAGCTTTTTAACCTAGAATTCATAAATACTGGCATGAATACCCGAAGATGGAATAACAGGCTATGCTAACATTTAGTTCACGAAGTTTCGGTCAAACGAAGGTGATTTGCGAATTTTCTCTCCATTCATTGATAAAAGGTTGACGGGCTAACATTGGCATTCTCAATGTTCTCGGTAGGGACATTCGTATACCTATTAAAAATAACCCACTACTCTAACTATGTAGACAGGGAAGTATGGATCGTATCCACAAGGAAGCAAGTAACTCTACTAATTCTAAAAAGTTATTTCACCGTAAAGGGCCTTTAAATTTTGGGTTTTGACTGAAAAGTTAATGTTTACTAGAAACAGAATTAAACACAGTAAATAACTCTATAACTAAGCCTAGGACGTCGGTTCACTACAGATCAACCAATGAATTGCATCACAATTAATTAACCGAATATTGACTTCTTGAACTAAGGTTCACTAATTCTCTCGAATGTAGTCTCCTTCTAAACTGCTCTAATGGCTCTCGCTCACTTAGACTCGTTTTGCGTATTATCCCTGTGATTTAATTGTGGTAATCTTACCTCTCAGCATCGATTTCGACAATATTAGATTAACAATTAAACCTAGCCAGTATTTAACTAAAAGCAATATTAATTGACAACAGGAATTCAAGAACATCAACAATCAAATTAACAATCAAGAACAAAACTTCAAAAACGATTCATAGATTCCCTAGCCCTAGAAAGGAAACTACTCACACATGATTGAAATTAAAGAAACTAAATCAATAAAGGAAAACAAAACTATAAACATAATTGAAACTAATAAATTAACAACAATTAATAAACTAAATCTAAAACAAGAAATTAGGGCACAAAAACTAATACATAAACTAAAACTAAAATAAAAATTAAAAGCATAAACTAGAACAAAAACATAAACTAAAAACATAATTAAAAGAATAATTAGAAAGGAATTGAATAGAACCTCGATCGAATTGAATTGAATGATTGAATATTGTTCACCACTTAGAGAGAGAAAACTAGGGCTAAAAACTAGAATTTATGATATCAAATTTCGTACATAGGTTTAGGAGTAAAAAGACATATATACTAAATCCCAAAACAAGAAGAAAACGCGTGAAAAAGCCTCCGGAGCAGCCCACCCGGGTCACCCAGGCGGTTAGCTAGGAGCTTCATTTTTTTCGATTTCTTTGCTCGTTTTCTTCTAATTACTTCAATGACTTCAAACTATTCTTTAACTCTTCAAATGCTTCAAAAGGCTCGGAAAATAACGATAAATCATCGATTTTTGCAAAATCTTATAAAGAACACAACAAGCACTCGAAATAGCAAAAGTTAGTAGAAATAGTTCAAAAGAGCCACATTAGAGCTAAAAATCAATCGGGATCGGGGGTGCATCAAATATTAACTTATCAATTGTATACCAAAAATACGAAACTAGGTGGAATAAAACTGTAAGAGAAATGTCCCTCTCCCATTGCATGGCTCGTTCTACGCCAAATACCTTGTTTGGAATTTAAAGTCTTGGAATTTAGTAGCTTTAATAACATTAATTAAATCATCAATTTCTTTTTAAACAAAACATTGAATCTAAAACATTTTGTTTATCTATATGTGCTGTCATATTTTATTTTTTTATTGGAGTGTTAAACCTTTTACAAACTTTATTTTTTTTCTTTATAGATTTTTTAGGAAATCTATATTTGGTGCTGCAGATGAAGTTGAATTGATGTTTGTCAACAGGTATTGTCTTCTCAAATGTATTATACCTTAAAAATTTGTTGGTTGCATGTAATTTTCACATTTTGACTTTGTATTTGATACTCAATATTGTGAGTAGGAGGAATCAAGAAGATATGCATCTTTTTGGTGTAATACTCAACCAAGAAGTTAGAAAATTGTCAAGACAGGTGATTTTTCTTAATTGAGCCGTATGATTTTTACAATACACTAATCTACCATTATTAGCTTGTATATTGCCATAATAAGTCCATTTGATTTTCATGCAGAAAGTCAAAAAAATTGTCAAGATCAGTTTTTTTTTTCCAGTTGATCTTTATGATATTTTGAATATATTGATTTACCGTTTTTTTGCTAATTTAATTGGCATTATTTGTGCATTTGCGTGTCAGTGAAAAATTGAGCGTATTCAACTTGTGTAATTGATAGAGTAACCTATGAAAGTCAACATATGTAGCCAATAGCCTAACATTGTTTATTGTTGTATCGCTTGGTAGATATTTAAAAAGATAACGGTGGTTCTCAGTCTTCTCACATTAATTTGTAAAGAGGAGTTTAATATCTTCTTTGTATTGTCTTGGTAAGGTAAACCTTACAACTCAGACTTGATTCCTTAAGGGGAGAAAAGGAGCAGTATCTTAGGGCATCACCTTGTTGTGGTGGACTTAATGGGACTTATTTCTAATTTTGGGGTAAGGACTCAAGAGTGGAGGGTGGGAATGAGTAGAGTCCGTAACATACAATAAGCGGTAGGATGATCCTGGTAACTTTGTACCACTCTCTATACTGAAGATGGTGAATATATCAATTGAAGTTTTCTTTCGACCTATCATACTCTTACCAAAGTTTTGTTTTTATTGACCCTTGCTTAGATAGTTGAGTGCCATAATCTCTATACAGTAACAACAGAAATAGGCTATAAGAAAGTAGGTATGATAACCAGTAAGGCTGTAGCATGTATACTCTATAACTAGTTCTGATGATAGAGTCCTAAATTTATTTTGCCTGCTACAACTATGAAGATTATTTCACTCTTGATCATTTCTTTCAAGCTCTCTGTTTTTGCTGAGTTGATTTAGTACCTTATTTTCCATCTAGTGCACCTTAGCATTCTTTTGGGTCAAACAATGCCTGTTGGCTTTGTGTTTTTATTGTTTAGTGGATCATTGCCTTCAAATTATTTACAGATATACTTTCTAAAAGCATGGCTTTAGCGATACCTCATATTGATTATTTTGGGACTAAGGTTTGCTGTTGTTGCTGTATACTTTCGAAAAGTACTTATTGCTGCTAGAAGGCGTATAAGTTAAATCATTAAGCAGACTCTTCCCTGTCACAATTGCTTACTTTTTTGTAATGTTTTTATTGCTATTCTCACTTCTTGGTATTCATGTTTCACTTTCTATTCTGATAACCTGCTTGTATTTTGTTAGTTAGGTCATCAGAGTCAAGTGGTCACTGCATGCAAGGGAGGAGATCATATTTGAGCTTATCCATCAGTTACGTGGGAATGCAGCTAGAAGCTTGTTGGAGGTGGTTAGAAAGAGTACAAGAGAGATGCTTGATGAACAAGAGGCAGTTCGTGGTCGCTTATTTACCATCCAAGATGTTATGCAAAGTACAATTCGTGCATGGCTGCAGGTTTGTACGCAAACTATGTACAGGATTCAGTGTACCATTTTTTATTTTATCATACCTTTGTATGGGTTGGCAGGGTCACATTACTTTTTCCATATACTCTTGTTTATTGTCCACTAGCTTATTGTTTTGTTTTGTTTTGTTTATTGACGAGCACTAGCGTATTGTTTGCTAGATACTTTCTTCTTGATGAAGTTTGGTTTCTTATTTTTTATGCATAAATTCAGCATCAGATACAGGTGTCTACTTTCTGATGTAGTGACTGTTCAAGTGTTCAACCACTTATATCTACATTTTAGTGTAAATTTCTGGTAACATGCACTTTGGCTGGTATATCTTGAAGCTTGTTTGCTTAAAAGCTATTTTGTTGCTTAATATTCATTCTTATAATTTAATGGACGAAGTATATGAGTGGATGGTTTATAGCGTTTAGGGTGAATTTTTATAATGAACCCTCCTTTGATTTGATCCAGGATCGAAGCCTTCGAGTTTCACACAATCTGGGTGTCTTTGGTGGATGTGGACTTGTTTTATCTATCATCACGGGTCTCTTTGGTATCAATGTTGATGGAATACCGGGTTCTGAGAACACACCATATGCATTTGCTCTATTTACAGGATTATTACTTTTACTAGGAATTATTCTGATTGGAGTTGGCTTAATATATCTTGGGCTAAAACGGCCTGTTTCGGAAGAGGATGTAGAGGTGAGGAAAATGGAACTTCAGGAGCTGGTGAAAATGTTCCAGCATGAGGCAGAAACTCATGCCCAGGTTCGCCAAGAAAATCCACAACAAAGTCTGACACGCAATACCACAGATCACTTCTTACGCGATGCTGACTATGTGATAATTCAGTAAGGACGCGATTTTTTCCCAGCATGAAGAATGTCGTCTGAAATTCTGCGCATTGTCTGCTATCTGATATTCTGTAGGTAAAATTGAGAGGAGCTATAGAGGATTAATATTCTCTTGCTTCTAAATTATTCATGTTTGCAAACATCTTATGCCTGCCAATATGCCATGATTCGTGATTTATTTAAGCTGGAGCATAAGATTTGTCAATGCTGAGGTCAAGCATCAAATGGGTTTTATGAAATTCAGAACAGCAATAAACGATCAGCACCTTTTGTCGATTATTAACTTGTCCATATTGTTTTCACTATAAACTACTCATAGTCTTTATGATGTAACAGCAGAACTTCAGAATAGGAGTGGATTTTTCCCTTTCCTTTCTCATTTTGCTGGCAGTTTTGGAGTTTGAACCAACTTATGTGTGTTATACTGTTATATATTGGCCTTAAAATAAGCTAGTGAATAAGCCAAATGGTGGCTTTCATACCAGTTTTATTGTCTTGATTTGAATTTCCTTTGATGTTCTTTGACTAGCACATTGCATTTAAAATTTTGAATACTGAAGTTGCTAGGTATAAACAGTCCACTATTATGTACTCGGTAGTATTTGAACGTCTATCATTTATAGTCTTGATTAGTACCTTGTAATAAAAAATCAGTTTCTTTTGAACTTATTTTCAGTTAAATTTGGTTTAATTCAATCCATTTTTAGTTAAAAATTGGTTTAATTCAGTCCATTTATTATTGAAATGAAGACTTTAAACTTTAAACTTTGACTTTAAACCTGATCAATTTTGACTTTACATGGAAACACGACTAACATATTAAAAAATTGCTCAAAATATACTCAATTTGTGCATAAGCATAGCCAAATTCATAAACAACCTTTAAACCATTAAACATGCCATATTAGAATCTTAAACTTCACTCTACATGAATTCTCTTTTATCATAGCATTTTAAACAACTTAGAATCATACGGAACAACTTCAAAAACTCAAGCATAGAAAATCATCTATAAATTATGAATCAACTTGACTTGAAAACAACACATACCTCATATTATCTTTATAAACTATCTATAAAAAGAAAGTAGCTTTAAAACAATTTTGGAAATTTTTCAAAATACAAAGCCATTTTTGAATATTCTTTTATTTAAATAAGCCTTTATAAATGAAAACTAATTAAAAAAAATATTAATTGGTGATAAGAATTCTTAATTGTTATAAAATAGGGTTTTAGTAGAGAGTGTTTGTGGGGAGAAGAATAGATCTGTTATTTTATTCAATAATAGGGGATATATATATATATACAAGCAATAAGGGTTTCCTATAAACTAACCCAACTTTCCAGAATATTTTAGATACATAAGGAATATAATGGGTATCCACAATATATCGATATTTTATAACATTAATTTAATTTTTAGAAACCTTTATTGTACCCTTTCAAAAAAAAAAAACTTTTACAGTATTTAGGATTTTCAAAAATCATTTTTCCTAAGTTATTTAAAATTATTTACACACTTTGAAATTTTCCAAAAACATGATTTTGGCTCAAAACGGTTCAGAATTAAGTAAAATATTTTGAAAAACTATTTGGTCACGAGATAAATTTTAGAAAATCATATTTTCAATAAGGAAGATAGAAAAATAAGTCTTGTGGCACGATTCAAACTTTAAGTCCTTCTAAACAATGTTTTCGATAAAAACCGCAAAACTGAAATAACACCAAATAATTTTTACAGCTTTCACAAACACTTCTAAAATTGTCAAAAATTTAAACAACTCCTCAAATAATTCATATCACCAAAAACACGATTTTTCAAACAATTTCAATAAGGCGTCATAATCGTTATAACTTCACTCAAAATCCCTAGGTATGATAATATCCTCAAAACCTTACATACGTGTACATACCTTGCTCCAAAAAATCTCCTTTGAATTAAAACAGTTCCTCTATGAATTCTTCGCCTAACACACAAATTATTCAGCACGCACCAACATCTCATTACAAAGAATGTACTATATCCGTTTCTTATTAATTGCAACACTTGAATTTTTTATACCTCATAAATAATACCCAAGTGTTGCAGTTAATAAGAAACGAAAGTAGTATATTAACTATGGGATAAATTTGACATTTCATGTTCGTTATTTAACTATGATCTTAGTAGGCGACTAATCAACTTGTTTTGCTTCCCATATTTAAGGTTAGGGCTTACAAATAATCAATTAGTTATCTTACCAAAGAATCAACTATGAATTTACAGATTACACATTAGCTTAATTAGTTTTATGGGTACATAATTGCTTTCCACCCTAAAAGTATATATAGGCTACAACTGAATGTGAATGCAGGTGACCTGATGATTTAGAATGCATGTTATTCTTACATCAATCTTTTTAAATGGAATGATTGTTCAATGTCTATGCATATTCAACTAATAAAAATATGATTACTAGATACATTACAAGTTTAACGATATTAGTTTTATAGTTAACTTATTCGTGAGCTAGGTTGCACGGGTTCAAAAATGGGGACAAAAACAGGGACGAGAACGGGGACGGGGAGGAAAACGGCAAAATCAAAATTTCTAAAAACGGGGACGGCAAGGAATCGGCAATAAAAAAAATCACAAAAAAATTTAAAATACAATAGTCTTTAATATTTAATGTAACAATAACATAATAGTTAATTCATAAAACCTTAAAGTACAACATTATCTTAAAGTACGACATTATCATTAATCAACTCGTTCTCTAAATCCGGCTCATCAAGTGAAGCTTCCGCAAACTCTAAGAATCCAACATCCTCTATTGAATCAAATGTTGAGGGAAGAATTGAAAGAGATGAAGAATTAGTGAAACAATAAACCCTAGAGATCTTGACTTTGGTCTTGTCTTTTGAGTGGTATTTTTCATATTCTTGGGCGGTTGGGCCTTGTTTTTCATATTGTTGGGCGGTTGGGCCTTGGGCTCTTACTTTCAATTGGACTTTTATCTTAAAATGGGTGGGGATGCCTATGTTGTATTTCAGCCGACCCCGAAATGTCCCCAAAGTAGCACACCCGTCCCCGAAACGTCCTCAAAGTAGCACACCCGTCCCCGCCCGATTGATGACGACCCCGGGACATTTTTAAGGCGTCCCTGTCCCCCAGCCGTCCCGAAGACGGGTTCTCCACTTTCCCAGCCGACCCCGTGCTTCATAGTTCGTAAGTGTAGACACCTACAAGTGTCCCCGTCTAAGATTGATGATTAAAATATACCATGTCGCAATAAGTCCAATTTCAGAAGTCGAATACTTGAAACAAATTCCCCAATTTTGTGCATCGAAAGTCATACGTTCACCTATTTTGACCCCACTCCACAATCTAATCAACGAGGGTCATAACTTTTTGAAACCTAAATCCATTGCTAAAATACGCCCGAGTTAGCCGATAACAGTTTTTGAAGACCAAAATGCGCTAAAATAATTTTTCATGATTTAATTTAATTTAATTTAATTTTGGAAAAATTGACAAAAAAGAAAAAACTACCTTTAGCTCATCCGATTTTAAAAAACCCACCTTTTGATTAATCTACAACAAACCCACCTTAAATAGTCATCTTCGCTAAACAGATCTAGTGACCTGCAACTTGTTGAATAGGTGAACTAATGATTCTGATTCCAAGGTGTTTGGTTTGCATATTTTTTTCATTAATTAGTTAATTATCCAATATTACAGTTTTCCTTTCCTTATCTTTCTCTCTCTTCTTTCCCTCCCTATGTCCCCCTTTAGCCTTTACTTCCCACCATTTTTTTTTTGTCGTTTGAACCTCATATCCCTTCTATGGTCTTCGATCATCTCTCCCACCAATCCTCCACCACTATCACCTTCCTATCCTCTTTCCATCCCCCTTTACACCCTTCAACTTTCATCACCACCTCCACCCTCGCTCATTCGAACTTTTGAACCCACCACCACCCTCATGTACCACCGCCATTGCCAAAATGCACTTAATACGCACTACCACCATTCATCCATCTTCGATCTTCCTCATTTGAATCCACCACCACCAATTTTCCACCACTTCCATTTTCTTCATTACAAATTCGAAGCTTTTGCCAAAGTATTAAACCTCAATTAAATTCTGAAAATTTCAATTAAAGAAAGTTTTACCAAAAAATCTGTTGAAGCTCCAATTCAACCATAGTCGATAGATGTCAAACCTTAATTTTTACCTCCTTGAAAACAACTCTTTGAATAATCATCTTTATGATCTCTCGCAAGTTCACTCAATTCTACATGTGCACTCCTTAATTATACTGTTAAATTCATCAATTATGTTTGGAAAAATTGCCAGATGAAACCTTTTAAAAACTTTTTTTTGCCAGAAGAAACCTTTTAAAAATTTTTTTGCCAAAAGAAACCTTAAACTAATTTTTTTTTGCCAGAAGAAACCTTTTAGCCTGAATCCGGTGTCGACTAAGGTTTTCCGGCGTTGACCCACTCTTTATTCTTATTTGCACTCTTTTGCCTTTTCTGATTTTCCCTCCAATTTGTCCCTCCTTACTTTTCCCTAATTTCCCTCCATTTTATCCCTCATTAAACCCTCATTTTAACCCTCCATTTTTCCTTCCTTTGTTTTTGTCATTTTTTCCCCATTTTCTTCCATTGGCATTGTTGTGTTTGCTGCATTTTTTTTCTTTCTTTGTCTTCCATTGTTGCAAGGTTGTGGAAGCTTCAACCTTTATTAGTTTGTTAATTTCTTGTTGCATTGCTTAAGGTGAATATTGAATGTTGAATATTGAATTATAAATAAAGCATTTCTTTTTCTCAATTATTCGCCAATTGCATTGCTTGAATGTTGATGACTTGGATTTTGCTTTTCCCTTGCTCGAAATTCTTCACCTTCTTCGCGCCTCCATTATACAGAGAAAAAAAAAATTGAGCTTTCTTGATTTATGAACAATTCAATCAATGAATTTCCAAAAGTTAGATGAAAACAATAAAATTTCCTTACCTTAATAATTGTGGTCTATAGCAAATTGAACGCAGAATCTAACTATGAGATTTTGAAGCAGAGTAAGAGAGAGAGAGAATTTCAGAAGGTGCATATATGTGAGGGTGCATATATCATTTGAGAGTGCAACAAGAAAGAAAAGAGTGGGTCAACGCCAGAAAACCTTAGTCAACACCGGATTCAGGCTAAAAGGTTTCTTCTGGCAAAAAAAAATTAGTTTAAGGTTTCTTTTGGCAAAAAAAATTTTAAAAGGTTTCTTCTGGCAAAAAAAAGTTTTTAAAAGGTTTCATCTGGCAATTTTTCCATTATGTTTTTGTATTTTTTTGTTTTGTTTTTTTCTTTTGAAATTGCTTTTTTTTTTAATATGTTCGTTGTTTTTGTCAACAACTATCTAGGTTTTAAATTAAGTTTTTTTATATATCATTACCATTTAACTTTTTCCATCCAAATTTTCGTTACTGGGTCTCACTCCATACTCTCCCTTCCTTTTAATGATATGAATATACCAAAATATCCTCAATAGTTGTAATTATTTACAATCTACCCACTTATTTCCTCTTTACTTTATTATTCTTACTTATTTTGTTTGGTGGGCATCTCTACGTCTTCTTCAATTATCCCTCCATTTGTAATGACTAATGATGGCTACTAATTCCAACAATCAACCGAGCTTCTACCGTAATTCTCTCTTTTCTCAATTTTAACCTTCAATTATTCCTTCAATTCCTTCTCAATAATTCATTAAATCCCAAAAATCCCCAAAAAATTGATTTTGATGCACTCTAATCTAATCAAATCTTTCCCTAACCTTCATAAATTCGCAAATTTCCGTTGTGAAATTGATTGAATTCAGCAAAATGGAAAAATTTGTAGGGAAAAAGGGTGGGTTTTTGAGGTGTTGGTTTGATTGGGGTTCAATTTTCCTGGGTTTTAATTTGATTCATCTAGCTAGGTTGGGGTTTTATTTTTCAAGGTTTTAATGGCACGCTATTGTAGAGGGTAGATGATGACAGTGATGAGCACACTCATGTGCTCAATATACAAGTAGTTTCATGCACTGTTGTTCAACTGATACAATTAAAAGCATTAAATTATGTATTTGTTCAGATGTATAATATACATTGAATACTCTAGCCAAAACTCATTCAAAGAATAAGATTCGGATATGAAAAGTTTGTAATTGTCAAAGAATGCACAATTTTAAGAAAAATAGGAGGAAAGCTTGGAGCATTCAAAACTCCATGATAATGGCCAAACTAAAGAAAGCAAAATTTTAATTTATAAAAAGAGAATGTTGTTACAGAGAAAGCTTGGACTAACGAGGAGATTGAATGAAAGGAGGAAGAAGGAGGTTGATTTGAATGCAAGGGTAAATTTGTAATTTGGTTTAATAGTATTGGAGGGGAATGTATATTAACAGAATTTTTGGATGGAAATCGTTAGTAGGTAGTGGTACTAAAAAAAATTGCAACATTTAGCTAGTTTTGTAAATTAAATTAAAACCTAGGTAGTTATTGACAAAAACAGCTAACATACAGGTAGTTGTTGACAAAAAAAACTCTCAAATTTATACCCATATGCATGTATGAGAAATTTCATCAACAAAGTGGCCAAGTGGGTATCAATTTATACTCTAGTATAAGGAAATTGGCTTAATTTGAGTATAGTGTAATTTGATCTTTGATTGATTTTTGACGAGTTTTCGTCAGAAAGATGATTTATTTTTTGTTGGTTGTTGATTGATAGATTGATTAAAGTAGTGATATACATTAAGTTGGAGCAGTTGTTGCAAAGGTTAGTAGTGGTGGTGGTTCAAGTCTGGGTATATATGGTTGTTGTGGCAGCAGGTGGTTGGGTATATATGGGTAGTGGTAGTTTGAGGTGGTGATAGTGGCAGTGGGTGGTCGCAAGGTTTGGCGGCGATTTTGGTGGTTGGAGTGGTGGATTTGAGGTTATGATTTCATAAAATTTAATATAAAAAACATAAAAAAAAAACTTGTTTGTAGGTCATAATAACCTGTAATTATAAGTTAAAAGAAAATGGTCTGTTTTGGGAAGACATGTAAGGTGGGTTTGTTGCATGTTAATTAAAAGGTAAGTGTTTTAAAAGCGGATGAGTCAAATGTGGGTTTTTTCTGACAATTTTTCCTTTAATTTTTAATAAAGTCTTTAAAGATGAATAAAGCCACACATATACATCCACGTATGTCGACGTTCTAGAACATTCTGGAAAGTTCCGTACAAAATATGCACAGAATCGGATTATTTAAGGCCCAAGTCACGAGCGTACATATACCAAATGTGCGTACATACGCTTGAAGATCACGTATACATTGAATAACAAAAAGTATTAGGGGAATATACGACCAAGGGAGGAGCGTATATATGCTCACCTTGCGTATATACACAGAGGAGTATATGCAGGTCCTTCTTCGTATATACCGATATATGCTCCCACTGTATACGTACATTCGTATTTTAATTTCTATTTTCCTATGTATATGGGTTCATATTCCAACTTTCTAACAAGTTCCAAGACACTACTTGGCACGAGCACGGTGGACGGGTATGAGTTTTAGCCCTCAAACATAGCCCACAACACGATTTTTAAATTAATAATAAATTAATTATACAAATAATGCTACAAAAACAATAAAAATAATAAAATTATTTAATCAATAATAAATTGTTTTTTTGTTAGTTAAAGGAAAATGATTTTTTTTTCTATTGGGTAGCACAGTGAGGCCTATGTTGCACGAAATTGGGAACGGGGTCGAAAACGAATACGGATACGGGGACTGAAAACGACTACTCTGAAAAAATACTGTTAATGAGCACGGTAAATTATAACAAGAAGAATTGGAATCGTCCCTAATACGGAGACGAATCGCGTTCAGAGACGACAACTCATTAAAAATACCCATGCTACAAAGCATGAGATGGTACATAGACCTTACTGCGACATGAGTCAGAGTATACCATTTAGCATCACGACCCGCCTTCCCCTTAATACAAGGCACAATATGGCACGGTACGACACGTTTTCTGTCCAGATTAACACAACCCACGGCGACACGACACACCAGACCTCTGGTTCAACTAAGCACTTTAAAAATTAAGCACCGCATTTGCAATCAGTCCATACATAGCCTCCATACATGTCTCGCATTCTTCAACTTCGCCTACTTTCTTTAACCAAAACTCAAGTATGTCCTCTTCATCTTATTTCCTTCTCTCATTCATTTTCTTGCTGTCAATTTTTTTTTCCTTGGAATATTTCATTATTATTTTTTATTGTTTAAAATATTCATATTTTATTTGACTTTTGCAGCATCAATTTGCGCCGTTGTCTCAATTAATCTCCAAACATCATGGATGGTATTTCTTTTTAAAACCCAAATTTCATATATATATAATTCGATTTTTGTTTTTATTTTTTGGATTTGATTAAATGGTAATTGAATAAATTTGTGGGTTGTTTTTAATTAATCCATTCCATGCTTTTTCTGTTCATATGATAGGTTATTTGTATATAATTCTAATTTAGTTATGATGATTTTAGTAATATGAAATGTTTTTGAATTGGGGAATTTATATTGTTTGTTGTCTATGTACATGGGTCTTCATGTAATCATGTACATGATTTATATGACTTATATTATATTATGGTAGAATAATTGTGTTTTTATGATCCAAATTGCAAGTGGGTTTTGATCAATTAGGGCGCTAATGAGGCTAATGTGGGTTGATAGACTTATGGTGTATGGATTCTTTGGCTACGAATGGATTTGATCATGTTTGTATGAATCATTGGACTAATTTTAGAGCACTACCAATATGATGATCACAATACTATTTCCATTGGTGTCGGAGATGATTTTTTTTTTGGTATTTAGGACCCATTATCCAAAAGGAAGGTGAATTTGACGTGGTTGTTGTCCACAAGATCAAATCAGGTTGGTTGAAATGGAAGGGAGCTTTCGGATTTCTATCGATCTTGGTATTCCCAAGAATTGGAGGGAAAATTCTAGTGCACAACCATTAGGCCAACATTGCTTTATGAGACCAAATGGGGGGCATTTCCGATGTAGCCCAAAAGCATTGTCTAAGCAAAATTGATTGTTGGTTGTATTTTGCTACTTTATGTTATGCATTTGAGTATTCCAGAATTTGGTCACTTTCAAATTTCCAAGGTATTTTTGGATACTTTGGAGAGTTTTGAGGTAATGTGGTTTGGAAATTGGCGGTAGCTACCATTTGTGTTTCATATGATGTAGTTAACTTAGATATTTTGTTCGATTTGAGGAGTACGGTGAGGGATAAGTGTTGGTCTGGGGGTTGGGGTATAACGGAATTTCTATTGTCCAAAGTTTAATCTGGCCATAGGTTTCCTGGTGTAGGGCTATGACGTCCAAAGATCCAAATGATGCAGTAGGTTTTGTGTTTTACCGGTGGCTATCTTTCAAAGAGCTCATTGCAAAGTTTGTGATCCCTTTAATTGAAACAGTTTGCTGTTTGTGGGTGAATGAACTTTGTTCTCACTACATATGCATGCAGTTTATCATCAAAGTTAGAGTATGACAAGTTGACAATTGTATCAATTGTTATAGGAGCTCCTTTAAATACCCTGTGATTTTGACTCTTGAGCATCTAAAGTGTTACAATGGTAGTTTTTCGTGGTTTATACACACATGCAGAGTCACTCACATATGTACATGTACCTTCCTTTCTATGGAAATTTGGTGTGAGAGAACAATTTTTATTTGATTACAGCTCAAGCGTCCAAATGATTGGAATATTGCAGAACAATGTGGGATTATTGAAGTCTAGAAACAGCCGTCATGAATTTAGAACCTTCTGTGCTCTCCCAGGAGCCTCAGGTGTGTCTAGTCTTATCACTTGCCTTAATTATTGTTGAGTTGATACCCGAAATGGATTTGGAGCATTCTACTGAGAAAAATGAATCATAGAGAGAAGGGGGCGGATGTAGCAGTTAAGTCTGATAATTTTAGGGTAGCTTGTAGGAAATGAAATGTAATTGAGTCAGCAACCTTCATGGGCACTTGTAAAATCATGCATAGTTGGTGTTTCAATCAGTAAAACAAACTGCAGTATTAGGGGTCAGTGTGTCACTGGGTTTCTCTTTTGCGGCTGAATGTGCGTAATTTTTCTGTGGATGATTTTATGGATTTTGTGACAAAATTCTTTTTGAAACATCTATATATGTCTTTGTGACAGTGCATGAAAGTTGTACGTTAGTGTAAGCTAAAAAAATGCTTGTATACCTAAATCTTACTACTGTTGAGAGTAATCATATACATTACTGCACATAATTTCTATATAGATGCAATCTCTATATAGATGTTAAAGATGTAGTTAACATGTCAACAAGTTGTGAGAATATCTACCCAAATTTACGTATTACTTAAAAGAAGTTATTACTAATTGATACCACTATATTTGGGTGTAGTAACAATGTAACATTAGAAAATTATGATATATATCCATTTTTTAATAAAAATGTGACTAAATCCAATAAGCTAACCAAGTGGAAGATATCAAAGCATGATTAAATTGTTTACTAAAAGTGTACACTCCCGCAAATGCATGCATGGTTGCAATTGAACATTGTGGTTTTGCTGATTTTTTTAACTCCATAATTCTATCCCTATCGTGCTAGATATCCATAAAGTTAATTTGTTAAAAATTCACTAGTTTCTATTCCTTTTACTGCTTTTTTGGCCTGCGCAGACTTAGCAGCGAAGAAATGTGTGCCTTGTAACTCAGAGGATATGCGACCCATGAAGGAAGAGTTAGCAAATGAATTGATTACAAAGGTTTATACTGTAATTGTTCTTTGGTGCTACCTCTATTTTTGTTTCATAGTTTTAGGAAAATGTTTTCTGCTCAATTCTGAGGCAGCAATATGATGTTTAGAAATTAGTTTTTTAGATAAAGGAGAAAAATGAACACTAAGAGACCCTCCGTACAAGGGGAATTCCTAGTACATCAGATACAATGAAACAGAATAATTTGCAAGTAACTATTTCAAAATCTGATTGTTATGTGGTTGGCTATCAAATTAGCTGCTGTATCAGCTTCACTTGAGAATATCAGGGATAATATTATCTACTTGAGTTGTATGCATCTATGTCACAGCATGACTGTGACGATGAAGTTAGCCACTCTGCTTACTTCACTCTGCACTTGTTTAAGTTGATTTATTCATTCAGGTTCCTGGTTGGAATCTGGTCAACAAAGAAGGCAAACTGAAGCTGAGCCGGTCATGGAAAGTAAAGACTTTTACAAAAGGACTGGAGTTCTTTCAGGCTATTGCTAATGTTGCTGAAATGGAAGGTATGTCATATTGTTTTTGTGACATACACTTGTCAAAATCAGTAATTCAGTTAATGTTCTTGGTGTCAACCACAATGAATTAAGTTCCTAAATTTTATCCCTCCCAAATACTACAGGTCACCATCCAGATCTGCATCTTGTTGGTTGGAACAATGTAAAGGTTGAAATATGGACCCATTCTGTTGGTAAGTTCGTTGAAAGTAATTTTGTATTATTTCCTTTCGATTTGGTCAATTTTTTTTTTTTTTTTGAAATAGCTGGAAACTAGTATAAAATAATTTGTCATGTTGGTTTCCAAAACACAAATAAACCTGGTTTTAGGACGAACAGTCGAACAGAAACTAACGCTTTATTTCTATCACCTCACAATAATATGGATTAGCACCTTAGTAGTTTTCCCTTTTCTTGGTTGCTATCCACCATTAGTATATACCCTTTAGGAATTAGAACTTTTGTGTTGATGTCGGTTTCTCTTGAACCCCTAGAAAAATGCTTTTAGGACATAGCTATTTAGATGAATAGGGATATGTGAAGATTCAGTAGAGTGTATGGACTATGAATGACTTAGTGAGCACAATGCTTGTTGGACGTGTAAATGGCTTACCAATAGGCAGATTGCTGAAACTAGGTACTTAAGTGAGTTGCTTTTTTTTTTCTTTCTTTTTCTCTAGTTGGTAAAAAATGATGGATGAAACTAAAGATGGGGTTAATGCCAAATTAGATCGATGGATACAACGGCTGAAGTCTGGACGATGAACGATGCACTGTTGAGGTTTGACGGAAAAGTTCTAGATATGAAGGAATATTTTAAATATCTTGACTCCTTAATCCAAAAGAATGGTGATATTGACCAAGATGTGGCTCACGTGATTAAGTCAGGATAGCTTAAATGGAGAGCAGCCACGAGACCATTATATGACAAATATCTTGAGTCATTACAAAACTACCTTATTGCTCTACGGCAGTACCCAATGTTGGGCTTATAAGGAAGAGCACATTCAAAATGTAGGGGTTACGGAGATGTGGATGTTGAGATGCATGTGCAGGAACACTCTAAGGGATAGAATTAGAAATGAAGTCATCCGCAGGAAAGCGGACATTGCAAGCAAAGTAAGGGAAAACCGTGTGTGTTGGTTTGGAAATGCGAGACGGAGACCTTAGCGGCCCGGTGCAACGAGTGGAAGAGTGGGATCAGGGAGATATCAAACGAGGTAGGGGTGAATCGAAAATGACTTAGTTGGAAAGGGTTAGAAAGGACACAAAGCTTTTGGATTGATAGGAGAACGAGGTTCTCGTTCACAACCTCACATGGGATGGAGGAGGAAACATTTATGTGGATGACCATATAGAATGATTATTTTTATTCATGCAGCCGACCCTAATTATGGGACTAAGGTTTTGATTGATTTTTTATTTTATTTGATGATGTAAAAAAATGGAACATGAAAGAATTTTATACTCTTTTCTATTTTCATTCTTGAAGCTTTGGGAAATTACGGTTTGAGTACTAAGGACTAAGAAAGTGGAATTTTAAGCACTGTAAACTATTAAGAAAACAACACGCTAAATTTAATTTTTTGATGAAACTAAGGACACAAGTATTACAATAAACTTTGTAGATATTTTGTGTTTCTTACATCAAAATTTTTATATACCTCTTCTTGACACAAAGCCCTTTTCATGTGGGATGTCTAGGGCTCACATAAACATAAGGTAATATGAGTAATCTGATCGCAAATATTGAAACTAATGTTACATGCACTTGGTGTGATTTATAGATATGTAATGGGGAATTTTTTTTCGTAAGTAAATAAAAATACGGAATCATGTTCTATTGGAGGAAATTTATTATTTTTGCTTAACTTATTTGCGTGGCTATAACATGAGATGCTGTCATAGAATGTCAATGCTTGGGACCATACAGAGACAGGTTAGGGGCCTTCTTTGGTTTCCATACAAGTGTTTTCTGATTGAAGTTTGTAGACCATCTTCAGTTTTGTGTAGGCTGTTTTGTTTGATGCATCTTTGGACATTTAATGTTGTCAATAAATAGGAGAAGTGTTTTGTTTCAATTTTTCATCTGTGTTTCCAAAGAATTTTCATTTCAATGATTTGAGAATTTTGTAAAGCCATGTTTCTTTCTTTTATACAACAACCAAGGAAAACTGGTTGTGTCTGGGTATACTAGTCTGAGATGAAAAACTTGAAAGTCTTCCCAATTTTTAAAATCTTTACCCAAAACAATCAATTTTGACATGGGAACTCTGATACATGCAACCAGTGTTTTGACTTGAAGTTGGTCTACAATGTGCAGGAGGGCTTACTGAAAATGACTTCATACTTGCTGCAAAGATTAGTGCTCTTGACCTCGCACACCTTCTGAGGATTAAGCCTAAGTGAATGCTATTTAACCATCTATATCTACCATAATGATATCGTCATATTGAGTTAGCTTTTTTCTTTTTTTTTTGGGCTTGATGTACGTATTTGTTATGGTTAATGGTTGATTTGTAATTGTGTTTCACCCAATAAATTACTGCCACGTTGGCGATCAAGTGTGCCATGTCATTTAAATAGGTGTTATGGCGAACAATCTTTGAGTTAATATAATAGGTGCCACATGAATATTCGCCTTCCCTGAATTCATTGAACAACCATTGCTAGAGGAAGTTTGTCTCCTTCCTGCCGAAGAAAAAGCTTGAATATATGGTGTTAATGGAAGAATGGAGTATAGTAGCAATAGAAGGAGATGATGAGGATGAAAAACAAGAACGAAATTAGTAAAATCACTAACCTGGATTGAGCCAGTTATAGTCTTATAGCTAAACTAACTTGATTATAGTTAAGTTATATACAAAGTTAATTAATCATTATATTGATTTAGTTTCAAACAGCGGGTAAATGTTAATATTAATCTTATTAAATTCTTCAGCGAAGAAAAGAAATAGACATGATCCTTGGAAGCTTATCCTCATTAACATTTGTGCTTATACATCTCAACCATACAGATAATTCTCTTTAGATCCATCATGTCCGATTTTAATTGAAAACATGAACTGTGAAAAAATGATGCACTACCACGAAACATTTATTTTTAATCTTAAATCGAATGTCCTAAAATATATTACTAAACAATAAGGAAAGAAGAAAGAATACAGGTTGCAGTTCCGTTCAGCATACATTTTGGATCAGCATCTTCATATCTAGAATTCTCCATTCCTCAGTACCTATAATCATTTGTAATTGAAAAGAGTTTTGACTGACTAATGCTTGATGTCCAAAGTTGTCACCTAAGCTTTACTTGAGCAGCAACATCTTCTCCTGATGACTTGTGTAATAGACTGAATATTCTACAATTGATAAACCTATCCACGACCACAATCTCCGATTAGCAAAGGTGATAGATGAGAAAATACAAGCATCAAATCACATATAAACTATAATTATATTAAAATAAAAAAAGTCAGCCTGACTGTAGCTACATTGAAACTTTGGTATTTACTTATATTAAAGCATAGGAAGCACAGCTATATAGTTAATCACATCACACCTCCCCAACTTACATTACTATTAGCATGAACTTACACAATTACCAACTTACCATACACTAACGCATTAAAACTGCCGTATTCTGAAATATCTTCACTAGTACAAAGCATCTCTTCTATTGATCTATGGAGTATTGATTATTTTCTCTTACCTAGCGTAAGAAGACTCATATGCTTTTTCACCATTCATGTTTTTTCTGTGGCAATAGGGATAACACACGTCTAATACATTATGCCGAAGGGCAAATTTACAGTTCTTTCCCAGTTTTATGGGTTGTGTCTACATAATTCAGTCATACTACTTCTACATCGGTACATACCTATGTTTTCTTCCTCAACTTTTTTACGAAAACAAGAATCATAATGTTATGACGCCCTAAGTGCCCATTCAGAAATCAAAAGTCTCCCATTAAGATAAGGTTGATCCACATCCATGTGATTAATTGACAATCGTCACTCTCAGGCAGTTCATATAGAAGCTCCAGTCTAGGCCAGAAGCACTCAAGCCAGTGTTTTTACTCTCCCAGTCTTTATTATAGCACCAAATCCGAGCAATCAAGAGCTCCAGCATCCTATTCTCTAATATCTTTATCATGAATTGAGATGTGTTTATGTAGAGCACGTTACATACAGGTATAAGCACATGTACAAAAGGTTTTAGTTTTACACTAATTAGCTAATCAATAAGACGAACTTGTCATCAGTTAGCATTATAAAAATGCAAAATAAACATGTATGTGTCGAGTGTCAGCTTTCAAGCATAAGCTTGGCCACCTATAAAAGATTCCTCAGATTCTACAGCAGAGAGATTTCACTGTGTAAACAGACACTGAAATGGTACAGAATGATATTCAAGCCCTTTACATTATTCATTTTTCAACTTAGCCAGGGTAGATACTTTCGGTTTTTCTACAACATTCTAAATCAGGAAAGCAACAGCAAAATAAGATCAATTTTAACTTTTTATACTCAGGTTGAATCTAAAGATCCTTTGCGGCGGTGGGTTGACAAGCTCCTCTTATCTCCTCTGAGCTCAACTCTAAAACCACTAAAAGTACATTTGAGTAGTTGGGATCCTAAATAACCAACTTTGGTATTCCTTCTACATTCCTTTTATAATAAACCTCATCATCAAGCGAATTCACCGAAAGACTCAAAGACATACGCCTACAAACACTACACTCCCGACAAACAACCATTTCATAACTCATCCAGCACCAATACACCAAAATATCTAAAATATGAGCAAATGCATACGATTCAAGTCAGTAGTTTTTTACATGCCTACATAACTAAAAATCGAGACCATTTCACAAAGTTGAAGACATCAGTAAAGTACAATGTCAAAAGCGAAACATTCCACTCAATTCCTCACTCTACATGTTCAAATAAAAATGGCAAATGCATCAAGAAAGCCAACGCCTTACTCCGCTCTTTGATTAGTTAATTATCAAATCATCTTCACACAAAAGTTCTCCACCACCTACCTAGGATGCATCCTAATCTCAATCTTGTTTTCTTCATATAAAGCAATAAGATCGCTTTAGTTAGTGCTATATGAAAAGTGCAATTTTAGTTACCAAATTCATCATCATAAGAGCTAACCACATAGAATTATATCACTATTACAAACAAAAGTTATCATTCATCATTGTCACTCCACTTCCAACAAAAGGTGCACATAATCAAAGTAGTCAAACATACCACAAATTTAGCTTCAAATTCACAAAATGCTTATAAAACCCGGGAAAAAAAGCGAAAAAACTTTCTACTCACCTCTTCAAAAGGAAAGAAAAATCACCCTTTCTTTTTATTCAAATCACCTTGACTTGGGTTTTTGCAAAAGAGCAGTTAAATAAACCTCATTATGCTTCACTCCATTCGAATCCAACTTACTAGCAGTAGCCCATTTCACAATCTTATACCCTAACTTATATATCAAAGGCTTATAAACATTATCCAAATCAACTCCTTTACTGAAAAAATGATCAATCCACAAAAACCCACCACCCCTCAACACTCTGTCAATATCAAACAACAAGAACTCAAGCACAGTAGTTGGTATCCACCTGTTTACAGCATGCCCACATCGGACTAAATCCATTATCCCATCATAAACAGGTAACCGCTGCTGCAGCGGAGCGTGTAGTGGAACAACACCTCTAAGAGAATTAAACTCATTGTAAGGAGCACCCAAATTCATGGTTGTCGTTAAAACAGTCACATTTCTTTCTTTCATTTTCGCCGCAAATAAACCAGTACCACCCCCGATATCAATTCCTAACCGAATAACAGAATTCGCCCTCTTAGCAATGTCGAAAAGCTGAGGAAGAGTAAGATCAATCTCAGATTTATACGATAGAAACTGGGTTGTGTCCAGATTCGGATCAAAACCCAGTTTCGGATTAAAACATTTAAAGCTGTTACAAGTAACAGAAGGGTAATTCCCCCAGACAACATTGGAGTCGAGCTCAGACGGCTTGGGGTTGGATGGGGTTATCGTAAAACATCTCCTTCTCGGAAGTGGATGACACCCGCGCAGCATAAGTGATTCAGCTAGCTGCGCGGAGTCCTTTGGACAAACTTTGTACAGTGAATAACTCATGTACTTATGAAGTAATTCAGGGTAATTGTTACAAGCCGATGCTATGGAAGATAAGTTTGAAAAAAGCAAGAGATCTGATGGCGGTTCATTTAATATACCAGGTGGTACTGTTTTTTTAAGCTGTTGTTGTTGTTGGTTCTTATCGGATTCGGATTGGATTTTGGTGAGGTGGTTGATGGTGGCACGGATAGTGTGGAGCTGTTGTAGGAGGTGGTGTGGAACCGCGGTTGTAGATGATGAGGTAGAAGTGGATGACGTTGATTTGGAACGGAAAAATGAAGTTGTTGATGAAAGGTGGTAGAGTGATAGAATGTTGGTTGCTACCATTGCTACTAATAGAAGGAAGTTTAGTGACATTGTGAATGACATTGCCATTGAATTGAACTTGAATTTTTGGGTTTTGTATTTTGTTTACAATTGAAATTGAATTGATGAATTGAAGTTGGGGTTGATTGTGGGGTTAGTTGCTCGGTTTTCGAGGTATTTGTGATCACTGCTTAGTTGCAGCTGTTAGAGTGGAGTCAAGTGAGTGTGGAAATTTATGCAGGTTTTTTTATTTTTTTGGGTTCTTGGTTTTTTATATTGTGGAAAGAAGTTAATGAGGAGATTCTTGTGTTTGGTGTTTTGGAGATTTATGTGTGTTTTGATTCTCTGATTAGTTAAATTCTTTGTAGTAGGAAGAAAGTGTGTAGAGTATTGATCTTGCTTTAGATTTATCTGTGTTTATTTTTCCAAGCATGTGTACTAAAATGGGAGTCGTGGAAAGGTACACTCAAATGTATGATAGATTTTGTAATCTCTTATAATATAAGTGTACTTAGATTACGGAGTATGTAATGTTGTCTTGGTTTATTGTTAAATGATAAATATACTTTTAAGAATTTTATAAAGTATATTTTTTTTGAGGGTTTTAAGAGCGTCATGTAGGATTTAATTATTTTTTTCTAAAAAATATATACATTTATTCAATTTAATGAAAAAAGATATTTTTATATATGCGACATATATATTTTGTTACTACAATTCTTAAGATATAATAAAATAACCGAAACTATCTCTAATTATGTATAACTAAAAATTATAAATATTATATTATTAAAACGTTATATACTTATATTGGTACATTACAACTAATATGGAGCTGTTGAAGTATTATAGAAATTGTAAATAAGCGGTCGCACTATTAACTAATTAATAGTATGATTGTCCACACATAAAAATTAAAATGTACCAGCTGAATTGAATTGAATTGAACTGAACTAAAATAAGGGGTGTCTTAAGAAAGAATACAATGTTATACTCTTACTTAAGTATGAAGGAAAGAAAGTATGGAATAATAGTGCCATAAGTAGCATATGTTTGACGTAATAAAAATAAAGCTTACAAAAATGAGAGTTGCATATTGCGCCAGCTTGTCACGGTTGACAACGTAACCGACACCATGTGAATGAGGTATCGAGGTTATCGGCTGATTTATTTACTTGTTTTCACGGGTAAGTTGTAATTTTAGACAAGGTTCTAGCATTAATTAACTTACACCTGTCAATTTAGATCAACGGTATTAATTTTGAGTGAAACTGGTTGATTATTAATTTGCATAAACTAATTGGAACCTAACAACTGAATCAAACTAAACTTAAATCACTGACTCACTATATAAAAGAATTATAATAATAATTATTTTACGATTATTAAATTAAATAATTATATTAATAATAAATTATAACAAAATCAATTAATAATAATTATTAAAATTATTGAAAACACTACAAGAAAAGCAAATTTGCCCTCTTAGAACTAAATTTTGCCCTCTTAGACTAGTAGGGCAAAAAAAAAAAATTGTCCTTAAGTCGCCTCGGTAGCCTCGTTGTATTAGGTTTATAGGGCAAAAACATTTTTTTGCCCTCTTTGCTTTGAACAATAAGGGCAATTTTTTTTGCCCTCTTTGCTATAATCCAAGCAAGGCAAAACAAGTTTGCCCTCTTTAACTATTAACTCAGGCAAACATTTTTGCCTTTAACTATTAACTCAGGCAAACATTTTTGCCCTCTTTGATCATCAACAAAGACAAACATTTTTGCCCTCTTTGATCATCAACAAAGGCAAACAAATTTGCCCTCTTTGATCATCAACAAAGGCAAACATTTTTGCCCTCGTTGTATTAGCTACATATTTTGCCCGACAATAACTGCATTGGACTATTCACTTGCGTGTATATTTGAATTTGCTTAATATAAAATCCAATGTAAAGATGCATAGTAAACACAACTGTCAATCAACTTACATCTTATAGGAAAGAGAGTATCTATCTATCTATATATATATATATATACTTTGTAGTTTGTATTACATCGTAGAATATATAACCAAAAACATAAGACTAAAGGTATTACAAAAAGTATATACGGAGTACTACACAAAAATATATCTTAGAAATATATCATCTAGTTGCATAATCAACACCCTTCCCATGAGAAATATGCAATCCAAGTCATATACCAGAAAACCAGCAGCAATGTCGAACCGTTCCGATCACAAATCTGTTTAATTGTTTAAACAAATGAAATTAGTTTAATGTGGTGGTAAACCAAATCAACATTATTTATTGCACTAGAAAACTCTAACTCCCACAAATAACTTAAAATTTGAAGCAGCCATCATTTATCTAAGGTTCCTTTAATTTTCTTGTAGAGAGTATGTCCCTGCCTCAGCCTCTCAATGCCTCATCCCCTTCTCTAATTTAAACTGGGGAAAATTAATTTTCAATCTAGAGTGTACATAAAGATATAAGTTCCTAACAAACACTTTGTTCTCGGTCTTTATACATAAAGATATATCCAATCTAGAGTGTACTAATTCCATTTAGCTAATAAAATGACTTGAATGCATTAATATTCGATGATAAACAATTGCTCAAACATATCTTTCTGATTTTGCAATACCACCAACATTCTTAGATTTATACACACATGCTCCACTATTACCAACCACATTATATCCTAGAAAGTAGTAAAACAATCAACCTCAATTTCCAGTCTCAAAAGAAAAACAGAACCAGTGATAGTTTAACACTGAACCCAAAAAGAAAAACAGAACTAATACTGTTATACTCTCAAACACTCCTCTCTAGTACACTCATGAATAGACAATGAACAAGCTTGGTCAAGCTCGCTCAATAATCAAGTAAATCCTACATCATTTATCTTATATCACATATCACAGTACTTAAAGTAACAATGACACCATGGCAAACAGTTCATGTGAATACTATTATTATTGGAAGGATGAAGTACCTCAGCCGTAGCAAATAGTTCATAACACTCCTGAAGGGTCATTTGTCTCAGGAGTTGCATGCTCACAACTACATGCTTTCCCTCTGTGAGAGTTCTTGTCTTGTCAAACACAAAGCAATTTATCTACAGAGAGCACAAGAAAATATTTTAGTAACTTGCTCACTCATGAATGCCATCATTTACTACAGCAGTAATTTCCCAAGTTTTGACCCTTCATTTGACTCTACTACGGTTTACATAGCATTACAGCATTACTATCAAAACTAGAGCCAACATAAATGGCTCATCTAGGTTTAATCCGATTATTTGAGTTCATAAAACACGCACCATTAACAAGGATAACAAAACACGTACAATTAATAGCCAACAACAAACCATCTAAACCCAACCACGGTCTATCTCCAAGACTTTTGGACTTAACAAAATATTGTTCTTTTGTAATGTATCTAACAGCTGACATTGCGAAAAGCCAACCCTTGAGAAAGCTAAATCCCTCTAACAACTGATAGAGGGATCAACAGATAAACAAGTTGAATGAACTGCGTTACGCCTAAAATGAATTATATGGCAGCAGTACAAATACCTGCTTCCATAATCTCAGGGATTCCGAACTCAGGAAGTCAGGAGTTACTATCGCCAAGGCTGCAATAGATTTCATGGGTTGTAAGGGCATTGGAATGCCATAGATAGCTCCTGTGAATATGCTGTATAGTTCAATGAAGATTAAGGAAGCCAACAAGGATCTGCTATCAAAACCATGCAAGATGTTTGTCAAATAATCCTTGCGAGCTCATGCTATAAGATAGCTCACATAGTCATGTTTACAACATCAAGGCACAAATTGTTCTTATTTTTACACTCGCATAGTATATATACACAATAAATAATTATAACCCAATTCGTGCCATAGACATAACAGAATATACACAAATATTGTCAGTGCAACTCTTCCTCGTTAAGCAATCTATAGTAAAAACTTAAATCCTAGTCTCGTAATCAATAACTACTGGATTTTCAGCTGACCCATTTTGCGCTTGCAATAATATGGACGGAAAATCACCTCGCAAAACCTGGACTTATGTTGAATCAGAATCAAAGAGTTTAGGCACCAACACAATTAGCTTGAAGCTAACAGTGATAAATGTGATTGAGGTCGTAACTATGTCGAATTAGGTTCATATTCTACCCAAACTCAAGCAACTTGAACATAGGCAAACTCAATTTCAATACATACACAAAATCAAATACTAAAGTTAAAGATCATAGATCCTAATATAAGCGTAGAAATTCATAATTAACAACAAACTGCAACAACCAGTAGCTTAATTCATCACAACAATACCTAAACCACAATTAATGACTCAAAAATTCTCATATTAAAAATTGAAAACCCTAAAAAAATCAACAAACACTCCAATTACAATCAATAACAGGCTATGAGTAACAGAAAATGCATAATAATAAAAAATCGCAAGTAAATCAGCAATAAATTCAAACCATGAACAAAATCCTAAAATTCGAAGATAATTTGCGTAATTAAACCAATATTAACTCAATCAAAGCTAAAAACTAACCTTCATATTTTCTACAAATCAGCATTTGAAGTGCTTGAAATCAAAGAATAACGCTGAAAATCGCATGAAAAATTGACGAATTAGCTCCGATAAATTGAAAACATTCAAAATAATTTAAACCTCAAGTGTTTAAACCTAAAAACCTACAAAGGAATTTAAACATTCATAATAATTTAAACATTCAAAATAATTAACGCATGAAAATACTTCGCAATTTCAAACCTAAAAACCGAAAAAGGAATTGAAACCTTAAGTGTTTGATTCGAAGATTCGTTCAGCCATATATATGGTGTAGCCGCCATTGGAGGTGAAAACAAAGAAGAAGAAGATGATGCCGCCATTGAAAGTGCAAACTAAGAAGACGAGGAGTGAATAGCAAATTTAGCTGCAATGATTGGGAAAAAAATTGATTTGAGTTTGAAGGATAAAGTTTTGACAAAGATTATAGGGCTTTTTTATGGGAAAATCCAAACTTTCAACTTTTGATGGGCTTTTTGATCCCAACTTTTGAATATTATTGTATAATCCAAACTTAGAAAAAAACTTCCAATTTCAGTCCCTTTTACTTGTAACTGGTTCATATGGTCATTTCGTCACTTAATTGTTTTCCCTCCCTCACAATTACTGATTAAAGCCCTTTACTTTAACTGTCATCCCAACTCAAAGCTTCCTCTTATTTAATCGTTTTTTTTTCTCTTTTTTTCTGTTTTTTTTTTTTCTCTTTTTTTNTTTTTTTTTTTTTTTTTTTTTTTTTTTTTTTTTTTTTTTTTTTTTTTCCTTTTCATGTTCTTCTTTCTAGGGCTCCATTTTTCTGGAAATTTGGATTGAGGCTGAAGTTGAAGTTTTGAATTGAAGAAGCAAAATCTTGCAATGGTCAATGTTCAAATTTTTCTTTGCTTTGTTCGAATTGTTGTGGTGTTTATTGATTTTTATTTGGGAGTGTTAACTGAAATCAATTGTTAGATTTTATTTGTCGTGTTGTGTATGTGTAATTGACTATTAATTAGGATTTAGGGTTTCGAAATTGAGTGTTTTTGATTGTTAATTGAAAATTTGTCAATTTTTGTTTAATGTAGGTGATGGTTTTGTGACTTTAAAAATCTGGCATGGGGGGGCTTTTGAAAGGGACTCGTCTGGTGTTCTTATTTATGTTGGGAGACAGTATAGAACCTTTTAGGTTGATGTTGATGAATTATGTTGGTGGTATTTGGTAGAACTTGGTCAAAAGTGTGGATATGCTAACATTGATAAGGTTCATTATCGTGTTCCTGGTGAGATGATGGAGAATGGGTTGAGGAATGTGTATAGTGACAATGAAATTAGGGAGATGATGAAATTTGCTTTGGAAGAAAAAGTGTTGGAGCTTTATTTGGACCATGGAGTAGATATACCTGTGCTTGACAATGAAGTAGAACATTTTAATCCAAAATCTCCTAGGAAGAAACTGACGCCAAAAAGGGCTAAACAAGCTCCAATTAGGAGAAGTCCAAGGGCTAATCAAAAGGAAGGGGAAGATATAGTTGTGATGGAGTGTGAGGATGTCAATGAGAGTGGTTTAGATGCAGTGGTTATGCAGTGTGACCACTGTGAAGATCCCACAACAAAACTCACAAAACAAACAAAAAAACAAAAGAATAAAAAAACAGTAAAAAGCAGAACCACTGCAAAAGATTCCTCCACATGTGCACCAATTAGTAGTTGTACTCAACCCACCTCTTCTTTATTTCAAGTAGATGAAGCTATTAACACTAATTCACTTGTCATTCCAACACAAAACTCCCAAACTTTTTCAGCTCAACCTCTTGAAACTTTGACTCCACCTTTTCAACCTTTTGTTCAACCAAATCCAAACCTTTCCAAAACCACAAATGTGCCTGCTCATTATGATTGGGATGACTGTAGACCAGATGAGCCTCTAACATGGCAGCAGTTAGTGGGTGATGAGATCAGTTCTAGTGACTCTGACCTTGTTTATGATCCTGAAAATGAATCTGAATCTGAATCTGAATCTTTGGGAGATGATGATAGTGATGAGTATGTCAACATAGCGGTTCCAGAATATGAGGAGAGTGATCTTCATCAATTTTAGATGATATTGAGGCTGAGCAATACAGGTCTGACGCTTCCGATGAGGAGTATTTTGCAGCAACGGAAAGAGTGAAAGGCACTAATCAGCATTTATGGAAGGCTGCAAAGGAACTGGTGTCAGCTGCATTTAACAGGAAAGATGATAATGTGGCATATGAAAAGGATAGTGATGGTGATGGTGCTGCAAATGAAACACAACAGCTTTCAGATTATGAGGACTCAGAGGAAGAGGAACACACTCCCCTAGCTTCAGATGAAGATGAAACTATTCATGAAAGGAGGGTCAAAAGAGGAGATCTAGTAAGTGACCAAACTGATTTTTCTACATTTAAATGGAGAGTTGGGCAAAGGTTTGCCACAAGAGAGAAGTTTAAGAAGGCAGTCATAACTTTTGGTATTTTACAAGGGAGAAACTTGACATTTGCAGTTAGTAACAAAAATATAGGACAAAGAGTTGGAGTTAGGTGTTCAGATGGTTGCCCTTTTAGGGTTTATGCTTCATGGGATAGTAGGAGAGGCAGTTTTGTAGTGAAGTTTGTCATTTTGGAACACAAATGTAGTAGGACTATGGAGAGGAATAGGTAATTGAAGTCTGCATGGGTAGCACAACAATTCATTGAAGTTTTTAAGGCAAGACCACATTGGCCTGCTAAGGAGATAGTGGAAGCAGTGAAATTGGCTTTCAAAGTCATTGTGAAAAGGGACTTTGCTTACAAAGTCAAATATCATGCTCATAGGCAACTTCATGGATCCATGAGACAACATTACTATAAATTAGGGAGGTACATTGAAGCAATAAAGAAGGCTAGTCCTCAAACAATAGTCCAGTTAGTTTGTGACCCAAAGGTCCAAACTGTTCCTCTAGTGTTCCTAAGGTTCTTTGTGTGTTTTGATGGGGTCAGAAATGGTTGGATGCAAGGTTGTAGGAAAATTTTGTTAGTAGATGCTTGTTTTATAAAGACTTTCCTTGGTGGGCAACTGTTAGTAGCAGTTGGTAGAGATGGGAACGACCAAATGTTCCCTGTGGCCTGGGCTGTAGCTGAAGGGGAGAACAACTCATCTTGGGATTGGTTTTTCAGACACCTTCAAGGTCATTTGCAACTTGCAGATGGAAGAGAGCTTGTGATCATTTCAGATGAACATCAGGTAAACTCTTGTACAAAGATTTACAACTTTATAGAAATTGTTACTGTTTTTCCTATCTAACAGTTACTTGCTTTGAATTACTATTTGTGTATGTGAAGGCAATCCTCAATGCCTCAGCTGTTGTGTTTCCATGTGCTGAGCACATGCATTGTGCTAGGCATATTTATAGTCACTGGCACAAAACTTACAAAGGTAATGAGTACAAAATGCTGTTTTGGAGGGTTGCAAAAGCTTACAACATGGCTGATTATAATGATGCAATTGAAGACATGGAGAAGGCCAATCAAGGTGCTGCAGATGCATTCAAAGCATTTAACCCTGAGTTGTTTTGTAGAGCATTCATGAAAACTCATGAAAACTGACACTTAGGCAAACTGTATAACCAACAACATGGCAGAAACCTTCAATGGTTACATTGTTCAGGCTAAAACCAAACATATCATATACATGCTTGAAGATATCAGGGCAGCACTTATGCAAAGACTAGTTAAGAAAAAACAAGACATGGAGAAAAGTGGTAACCTTGTTTGTCCAAGAATTCAAGCTAAGATTGACATAAACAAAGAGTTAGCTGTTAAATGTGAAGTTCTTCCATCTACTGCAACAATATTCCAGATAAACTACTACCTTAACAGTTTAACTGTGGATTTGAATGCTAGAACATGTACATGTAGAAGGTGGGATATGAATGGATATCCATGTTGTCATGTAGTTGCAACAATCTTTTTCCTAAGGCATAAACCAGAAGACTGTGTTGATGATTACTTCAAGAGGGAGACCTACCTCAGAATTTATGCAAACTCAATACCTCCTATAGATGGAGAAAATCATTGGCCAAGGATTGATACTCCATTGTATCCTCTTCCAATAAAAGTTGGTCCTGGAAGACCAAGAAAGAACAGAAGGAGAGATCCACATGAGGACCCCAAGAGGCTAGGGAAGCTGACAAGGCATGGTACTGAGATGACTTGTAGCATTTGCAACACAAAAGGACATAACAAAAGAAGGTGCTTAAGAAAAGACCAGCAACCGGTGGAGGTCAACATTCCCATCAGAGGTAGGGGAAGACCAGGAGCTGATGGTGCACCTCAACAGAGGACTGCTGCAACTACTGATGTAGGGTCTGCATCAGCTGAGCCTAGTCAGCTTAGAAGAGGAGGTAGGACTGTTAGAGGAGGAAGGGGATCAAGAGGAGGAGCAACCACTTACAGTAGAGGGGGAGCAAGGGGAAGAGGAAGAGGAAGAGGAAGGGGGAGAGTAAGTGCTTTTCTACACCCCATTCATTCATTTGTATGCCGATATATTACATTCATGTTGAAACCACTTTAATTAACTGGAATATTTTTGTTGTGCATGCAGCTACCTCAAGGTTATGGAGTATTAATTGGAGCTGATGGTGTTGCATTTGCAAATGTAAGCCTAGTTCAATTTCTTTTCTTAAAATTAGTTAAATTTCAATATCAATTTGATCAAGTCAATTTCAGTTACAAATGCCACTTTTAACTTTGGTTTCAACTTTGTTTGCAGGTTCCTGGTTCTGTGGGGCCTCCTAGACCTATTTAGGCACGTGTTAGGGTAGTGTTAGTAGATGATGGCTATTTCCTTATTAGTTTAGTCTTATTAGATAATGGCAAATGATGTAAGGAGAGTGTGCTATTTTGACGGTGGGTAATTTTGATGTAACTTTGTGCTATTTTCAATGTATTGAACAAGGAGAAAAACATGTTTCATCCCACTGATTGTATTGAGACAAGTTTACTGATATGCTTAATGCCACTACCACTACCACCATTATAGTTACTTATGTTGCAAATTGAAGTTTAGTAGACAAACTAGTTTGCAAAGAATGATGAACAACTCAAGTAACAAAACCTTAGTCTTTCATTCATATTCATATTGAAGCAGTAACACAAGCTTCACTGAGTACAAAATGTGCCAATAAATATGGCCACAAAGCCAGTTTGTTACAGCTCCTAACACTACACCCCCATAACACTACTACTACATACCATACATGTCCCACCTACAACTACTACATCCCATTATCAATCCATTCTTGAACATTAAAACTAAGCAGAACACAATCCATGAAACCACGCATAAACACATAAGCCTCCTATCAGCCTTAGTAGAATAAATTCCCTCCATCATCTCATTTGATTCAATAGCTAGCTCTTCAATTTTCTCCTGCTTCCTCTGCTCTGATAACACAACCTCTCTCAGCCTCCTTTCTAGCATTTCAATCTTCATTCTCAACTCAACATTTTCAGTTGCAGTCTCTAAAAGCCTCAGCTGCATATCACGAATTTCATTAACGTCGTCAACCAACTTTAAGAATCCACATGATTTCTGTCAAAAAAAAACCCCAATTTAATTTTAAATCATAACTCCCCACAATTACACCCTAACAACATCAACAACATCAAAAACCCTAACACCGGAAACAATAACTAAACCAACAACTTAGCATCAAAATTAAAATTAAAATCACGAATTTCACTTACAGGCCAATGAGGACAGCCATAGAATTGCCTACCCATAGTTGGACCATTGTGTCTCACAGTCCTTAATGGCGCAGGTTCATTATGGTAGCACAACACTGCAGGCTGCTCAAATCTGCTCCTTGAAGAACTTGGAGATTCAACAGATTGCGATTTTTGAGGGGAATACATGATCAGACAAAGAAAAGGAAAAGAAGAGAAATTCGATTTTTCAGAATAAAAAAGAAAGAAAAGAAAATGGAATGAGAAAGAAGAAGATAAAGATGATTTTATTGTTTCATAGGGAGTGAGTAATGGTGGTTGAATTTTTAAGTAGGGCTTTTAATGTGAAGTCATTGTAACGGTCATTTTTGGTCAAAACCACAACAAACCAAAGTTTACCTACATTTACAGGTTAACATGTAAAAGGGACTGAAATTGGAAGTTTTTTTTTAAAGTTTGGATTATACAATAATATTCAAAAGTTGGGACCAAAACTGGAAGGAAGTTGAAACTTTGGATTTTTCCCATCAAAAAGCCCAAGATTTTATTTAAAGTTTTGATTTTGGATTTATTTTAATTTATGTTTCTTCTTTTATCTTAAAAATACTTTTTTTATTTAATAAATAAACGAGGCAAAACTTGTTAAATTGTCCTATTACTACTTAGCACCAAAGAAGGCAAAATTTTTTGAATTGCCCTCTACTCAAAATCAAAGAGGGCAAAATCTGTTAAATTGCCCTCTTACTTAATATCAAACAAGGCAAAAATTGTTAAGTGTTATTTTAGCTAAATATTAAGGAAGTCATGGAATTTGGTTGCCACCCTTTTATTTTTCATTAGACTAAAAGGGGGCAAATTCGTTCAATTGCCCTCTTAACTATTTTCAAAAATATCAAAATTATTAAATTGCCCTATTCATAACAAATAAGGAAGGCAATTATTTAATTTTTGTCTTCAAACTTTTCATTTGACTAAAAGAGGGCAAAATAGTATTATTGCCCTATTAGTTATTTTCAAAGAAGGCAAAATAAATATATTGCCTTATTTATTAATATCAAGGAAGGCGAAAAAAATTGTCATTCTTGATATTATTAAATAAGGCAATACACAAGTTGCCCTTGTTCATGGTAAAATTTTACCCTCGTTGAACCATTATCTTGTAGTGAAATAAATAATTATTTTTTATAATAATAATTTATAATATTTATTATTAATATTTAATATAAATAATAATTAATAATAACACTAAATACTCATAATTATAATAATACTTGTATAATTATATGAACTATTATGATGTAAATTATTATTATTATTATTATTATTATTAAAATTATTATTATTATTATATAATATGAAAGTAACCATAAATATAATAATATGTAGAGAAAAAAATATAGAGAAAATGTAAAATATGTTTTCTTATATTATGAACATCCACAGACATGATATACCTATACACATATAGTTAAAAATATTAAGGGGTACAATGTTTCCAAAGGGTACATTTAGTAGACATATTATTTCATGACTATTACAGATATAATAACCTCCATAATATTTTCATAACACTCCCTTTGGATATCAATCATATTAAATAATCTAATGTCTTTTAAATTATTTGTATGCGTTTGAATGTTGCTTCATTAAAAATCTTACCATGAAAACCAAATGGAAAGGGTCATGGTTAGGGAAAAAGAATACAACGTGCATTTACGCTCCCTCATGTGTACATTATTGATAATTTTCAGACGACGCAATCCAATGTTATGAATTAACTTTCTAAATGTAGCCGTTGGAAGCGTTTTAGTAAATAAAACTGCTAAGTTCTCGCTTGAACGAATTTGCAAGACATTATCATCGCCATTCTTCTGAAGATCATGTGTGAAAAAAGAATTTTGGTGAGACTTAATTTGTTCGTTCCCCTTTGATGTATCTTTCTCTAAGTTGTGAGATGCATGTTGCATTATCCTCATATAAAATTGTTGGAATTTCTTTCCCGGATGTCAAACCATAACCTTCTCGTATATGATGAATCATCGATGTTAGCCATACACATTCACGACTAGTGATGTGAGACGCCATATCATGCCACGTGTAAGCATAATACTGGGCCACGTGTCCCATTTATCATGCAAATTGCCAAGTCATATCCAGTCTACGGACTGCATGGACGACTATGTGTCGCCCTTGAGATCGTGCCACGTGTACGGTTTAAGGAGAAGAGGCTACTCCACGCTATGGGCCAAAGGCCAAAGGTTAGAAAGGCCCAACAAGGTCTCATAAAGGCACAAGCCAATCACCAAGGGACAAGTGTCCCAAAACCCTAGGGCACCCTTGGTGATTTTGCCTATAAATACCCCATGGGGGCATTCATTCATTGATTCATTCAAGCACATTCACTCTCCTACAATTCTTAAATAATACTAGAGTCTCTCTCTCTAAAATCTCTCTCTAGATTAGTATTGTTAATTATTGTTATTTAACCTTAATCCTCCCACAAATACTTACTTAAGCATCGGAGGGGAAAAAAGTCCTACAAGGATTTTGTTCCCTTGTTTTGCAGGAACCGAGGTCCGAGCCATCAGGAATTGGAAGTGAACAAGCCAACACCTGTCTGTATGAAGTGTAGCTCTCTAGTTCCCTCTCCACGTATCCAGTTGAAGTGACCCTACTAGGAACTCTTTCTACATCATTTGGCGCCGTCTGTGGGGAGGGCACCTGAGGATGACCGGTGGTTCACTTCCAACCGAGGATGAGACTCGGTACCTTGATCAATTCGGGAACTATGAAACCGGACAAGGAACTGGCTCTCCCAAGGAGAAAGCAATAGAGGATCAACCCGTGACTATGGGTCAACTCAAGAATATCTTGGAAGGTCTCAAGGAGTCATTTAGCTCTACGAGAGCATTCCTCCAAGAGAACTCATGAGGAGGGTGATCCTCGTCAGAGAAAGCTTAAAGGAAAGGTAGATCAGGAAGATCAAGGTGAAGGAAGACTAACTTTCCAAGAGAAATTTGAAAGAATCAAGAAGGAAAGAACTCCATTGAAAGCTCATTGAGGCACACTCAGAACAAGATCCGATGCTAGAGAATTCATTGAATTCAAGAAGTCATTAGCTCATGATGCTAGAGAGTATCTTAAGGCTAAGAGAACTTCCAGTAAGGATGCTAGAGAAGTCATCAATGAAAGGAGGGCATCTAGCAAAGATGCAAGAGAATATTTGAACTCTAAACGAGCTCAACGTGAACAGAGTCGTTTTGACTCATCGGGTACAACTGCAGCTAAAGAGATGTCTGATTCACATCCATTCACTCTTGAATCGGATAAGCGTGATGATGAAGATAATTTGAGATATAAGATTGAGAAGAAGAAAGCTGAAAAAGCAGATTAAGCTAGAAGAGAGCAAATGATCCAATACTGGGAGAACTGGGTGAGACCTGAGGAGCTTTATATGGCCAAGCAGGTACCTAATGATCCTATGGGGATCATCTAGGATAAAGTGGGCTCTATGTCTATGAACTGGACAACCCCATTTGCTGCACCAATCATGATGGCTCCTCGCCTAATTAAGTTTAAGATGCCTAATGTAGAGGCTTTTGATGGAACAACTGATCCAGAAGAGCACTTGGCAACATACAAACACTTGATGTATTTTCAAGGTTTGGATGATGCAACCTGGTGCCGCTATTTCCCGGCAACACTTAAAAGAATAGCGCAGAAGTGGTTCAAAACCTTACAAAATCAATCTATTAACAATTTTCATGAACTAAGCACAACTTTTGTACATCACTTCATAGCCAACAAAAGTGAGAAAAAGACTAGCATGCACTTAGCCAAGATAGTGCAAGGTGAAAAAGAATCCTTAAGAAGCTATGTCCAGTGATTCAATCTTGAATCATTGCAGAAACCTAACCTTTCTGAAGGAGTTGCTTTTGATAGCTTCTTCAGAGGGCTCCGTGATGGAACCTTTAAGTTTGATGTGGTCAGAAGGAATTGTAAAACCTTGGAAGGGATCCTGGAGGAAGCTGAATGCTTCATCCATGCCCAGGAGCTATGCGCTTCCACCCGCAAGGATAAGAAGAATGATCACGGATCAAAAAACAAAGATCAGAAGAGACATGCCACTTGGATGGCTGGCTCATCAAACAAGTCCAATGATCAAAACAGGTAGAGAAAGGCGAATAATGCGCCGAAAGTTGAATTCACTAAGGATCTCCATTCAGTCTTTAAGGAGATCCGAGGGAAAGTTGACATTGATGATCCTCCTCCATTGAGAAGCGCAAAAGAAGATCTATATTCAAGTAAATATTGCTACTTTCACAAGGATGTGGGGCATCATACCAATGATTGCTGTAATCTTCGGAGAACCCTGCAAGCTCTTGCTGCTAAAGGGAAGATTAGTCAATATTTAATCAAGTCCTCTAACAAGAGTGCCAAGCAGAAGTCGGACTCTAAAAATGAGGTGACAAAGGAGGGCTATGAGACAGAAGATGTTGTCTATGTAATCTCTGAGGGCTTTGCTGCTAGAGGTCCTACTATGAAGGGAAGTAAGGAATATGTGCGACGCCTAGTCCGGGAATCATCACCCGAGACTGGGGAAGATGCTAAAACCAAATTCCCAGAAGTACTGATTAGTAACAGGGACCGGGACAAAGTTCGAACACCCCATGATGATCCCCTGGTAGTAGAGCTGAAAGTGGCAAATATGAAGGTAAAGAGAATACTTTTTGACACAGGAAGTTCATCTGATATAATCAGTTATTGCTATTTGAGAAAGTTGAAGTATGATTCATCAAACTTAGAACCAATCCACCATCCCATCATTGGGTTTGGAGGAGGAATTATCAATCCCTTGGGAACTGTGACTTTGCTAGTTCGAGTGGGAGATAAAGACTGTGCTCGAAACATGTTCGTCAAGTTCCTTGTAGTGAAAGAGCTACATGCATACAATGTGATTCTTGGAAGGCCAACAGTTAATGCTATCAGGGCAGTTATTGTTACCCACCTCATGCTCATGAAGTATGAGTGGAACAATGGTACTGTGGGAATAATTCATGGAGACCAGCAACTGGCAAGAGAGTGTTATGTTACCACATTAAAAGTAGAAGCCTGGTCAAGCGAAAGCGGCAAACCAAGTAAGAAAATGAAACTGGAAGAAGCTCCCAAAGACCAAGTAATGACTTTTCATAGCTTAAATCAAGTCCCAAGACCACAACCTAGAGATGAGCATGAAGATTTTGTGTTGGATGAGATGAAGACTTATAGAACAGCCAAGATTGGACAGGAACCTGACGAACATGTTGGGGCAGGGATAAGAGCCTTACTTAGACAATACAAAGATGTTTTTGCATTTGAAGTTGAAGAAATGCCGGGGATTGACCCAGAAGTGGCTGTTCACAAGCTCAATGTTAAGCCTCAAATGAAGCCTGTCAAGCAGAAGAAAAGAAATATTGGTGAAGTTCGTAACAAAGCTGCAGATGAAGAGGTAAAAAAGTTATTGGAAGCAGGATTCATCCGTCGATGCCAATATCCTGATTGGGTGGCAAATGTTGTATTGGTGCCAAAACCCAATGGAACAATGAGAATGTGCGTGGATTACACAGACTTAAACAAGGCGTGCCCTAAGGGTAGCTTTCATTTGCCCAAGATCGATCGGTTGGTTGATTCTACGGCTGGACATGCCTTGTTGAGTTTTATGGTTCCGGCTTTCATCAAATTCCTCTATGGGAGGAAGATCAGGAAAAAACAACTTTTGTTACGGAAACAGGTCTGTACTGTTACACCAAAATGCCCTTTGGTTTAAAGAATGCTCCGGCTACCTTCCAGAGATTGGTGAATGAGGTATTTAAGTAACAGTTGGGAAGGAACACGGAAGCATATATTGATGTATGATTGTTAAAAGTAAAGAGTCTAAAGATCATGTAGCAGATTTGAAGGAAACTTTTGAAACTTTGAGAAAATATAAGATGAGATTGAATCCAAAAAAATGTGTCTTTGATGTAACATCAGGCAAATTTCTTTGATTCCTTGTTGATGAAAGGGGGATCGAGGTCAATCCAGACAAGGTCAAGGCCGTGTTGGACATGACATCTCCCCGGAGTGTTAAGGAAGTTCATAAGTTAACTGGGTGCTTAGCAGCCTTGGGAAGGTTCCTGTCAAGGGCAGGAGATAAGTGCCACTTCTTCTTTGATACGATCAAGAAGAAAGCCAACAAATTTGAATGGACTCAATCAGTTGAGGAAGCCTTTATTAAATTAAAGGATCATCTCCATTCTCTTCCCAAGTTGGTAAGCCCCAAGGAAAAGGAAATTTTGTATATGCACCTTGCTATATCAGAATATGCACTCTCAGCTGTGTTGTTGGTTGAGAGGGACGGAGTTCAACATCCGGTTTATTTTGTCAGCCATATTCTCCAGAAGACTGAACTGAGACATGCCATGATTGAGAAGTTTGGATTAGCATTGTTTTTAGCAAGTAGAAAACTGAGGCCCTACTTCTTGTCCCACCAATAATTGTTTACACGGATCAGCCGCTTAAGTCATGCCTAACTAAAGAATCTTCTGGTAGGATGCTTAAGTGGGCTATCGAGTTGGGTTCATTTGAGATTTCGTATGAACCTAGGAAAGAGATTAAGGGACAAGCGTTTGCCGACTTCATTGTTGAAATGACCAGGCCACAGCTTGAGAAGCCAAGTATTGACAACTGGACACTGCATGTTGATGGATCATCCACCCAAAACGGGTGTGGAGCGGGAATCATATGCAGATCTCCTGAAGGAGATTTGTACGAGTATGCAATGAGGTTCAAATTTCAAACTTCAAAAAACGAAGCTGAGTATGAGGCCTTTATTGCAGGAATTAAGATGTGTAAAGCCGCTGGTGCTAGGAAGATAGAGGCTATGTCTGATTCACAACTGATTGTGAGTTAATACTTTTGAGACTATGAAGCTCGTGATGAGGGCATGAGCAAGTATTTGCAAATGTTACAAGAAGAAGTTAAGGATCTCGAAAGTTTTGAGTCAACGCAAGTTCCCCGATCCGAAAACAATCAGGCTGCCGCCTGGCCAAGTTAGCTAGTTCTGCTATAGGAGACTCACCCCGAACTGTTTTTTGGGAAGTTCAGGAAAAGAAGAGTATTAGCAATGAAAGAGATGTAAACTTCATTAGCAGGGGAAGTACCTGGATGGATGAAATCATCGCTTATAAAACAGATGGAACCTTGCCAGCCAATGCACGACAAGCTAAGTATGTCAAGGCCAGAGATGCGTGGCTTGTGCTATGGCAAGGGCAATTATACAAGAAATCGTTTACTCATCCGCTATTGAAGTGCATCACTCCCGAGTAAGTTAAAGAAGTTTTGGAAGACGTACATGAGGGGTTTTGTGGGTCTCATATAGGGGGACGAGCCTTATCTGAAAAGGCGCTTCGCACAAGGTATTATTGGCCATCATTGAGGCAAGACGCTATGAATTACGTTAAGAAGTGTAAGAGATGTCAGTTGTACGAAAATTTGCACCACCAACCAGCTAATGTTTCAAACCCAATCATCAGTCCACATCCTTTTGCCAAGTGGGGCAAAGAAAGAATGTGTTGTAGCTGTGGACTACTTCATCAAATGGGTGGAGGCAGAGCCGATGAAGAATATCAAACACTCGGATGTACAGTGGTTTATATGGAAGAACCTTATCACAAGATTTAGAGTTCCGCAATCTATTGTGTTTAATAATGGTCCGCAGTTCGAGACACCACAATTGAGAATGTTTGGAAGACCAGGGCATTTCTGCTAACTTTGCTTTTGTAGGCTATCCTCAGGCCAATGGACAAGTTGAAGCTTTCAATAAGATAATCAGTGATGGACCGAGGAAGAAGCTTGAGAAGGCTAAAGGATTATGGGTCGATGAATTGTACAAAGTCTTATGGTCGATAAGGACCACCGTCAAGAACTTAACCGGAGAAACTCCTTTCATGTTGGTGTATGGAGCTGAAGCTGTTCTTCCCATAGAAATATGTGAACCTACTCTCAGAGTGATGCTGTATGATGAGGATGCGAATTGGGAATTGATGAAAGCCGCTCTTAATACCCTACCTGAGGTGAGAGATAATGCTTTGCTTAGACAGCAATTGTACAAGCTTCGGATGGCTAGAGAACATAATAAAAGGGTTAATCATAGGCCCATTAAGCTTGGAGATCTGGTTTTGAGAAAGATGGAAGCCATAGGAAGGGCTAGGGGTGCTTATCGAGCGAGTCGATCGTGAGCAATCTGTAGCTCGACTCGACTCGATTACTATGTGTGTCATGCTCAGCTCGACTCGTAACTCGATAAGCTCGATAAGGTTAGGCTCGACTCGTGATCGATAGTGATTGACGATGCTCAACTCGTGATCGAGTTAGCTCGAAGCTCGCTTAACATTGTGCATTCGAGCCGAGATCTCGACTCGACTCGACTCGTTAACTTGACTATCACTCAACTCGTTAACTTGTTTATTCTAGCTCGACTACTCAACTTCCTATATCATGAAAGCTATTGAACTTCCATTTTATGATACATAAAAATTGACAACATATGAATTTTTTTATATTATCTAGTTAACAAACTAACTAACTAAAAGAGCATTCCAGCATCATACAAAACAATATAAAGTAGCAACAACCCATGATAGCAAGTTAGTAACAATGCCCACTAACAACAAAAACATCAATTTAATTAGAAAAAATCCATCAACTATTAACAATTAATTAACTATCATCTTTCACCATACACTAAAAATATATACAATGCAAAAGAAGCAAAATCCAAATAACATAGAAATTGAATTTAGTTAATAAATAAGAAATCAAATTTAAAAAAACGAAATCAGATGACAAAATACAAAACAATAATATGAACTAAAAAGATGGAAAAATTATGAGAATAAAAAGCAAACTCCTAAAATTTCCTAGGGAAGGGAGTAACGGAGGCCATAGAACCGCAACTGACGAGGGGATGTGTCGTCACCGAGGAAACCCTTGATGTTTGACACTTTGAGAGAGGAACAGTGAGGAAACCTTGGTGTTTCAGTGTTTGGGGGTTGAGAGAGAAAGTGGGGAAAGGAAACCCTATATTTTGGTCTTTGAGAGAGACGAGGGCCAAGAGCATGTTAGGATGGCAAACACACAGAATGCAGGTCGAGGCCTAATCCAAAAGAAAAACTTCTCCATCTATTTACAAGTGTTTATTTTTTCGTTATTTAATGTATAAAAAAATTAATTAGGAAAGTTATCGAGCTGCTCACGATCATATCGAGTCGAGTTGGGATATGCTCGACTTGACTCGTTAAAGTAACGAGCTTGAGCCAAGCTCGAGTCGAGCTCGGGTCAAGCTATATCGAGTCGAGCTTTGACCGAGCCGATCACGAGCTGCTCGTGAGCAACTCAACTCAATAACCACCCCTAGGAAGGGAAAATGAGCAAGGCAAGTTGACTCCGAATTGGGAAGGACCCTACGAGATCGTGGAAATTGTTCGAGATGGTACTTATCGACTCAAGAGTTTGGATGGTTATGAGCTACCACGAACTTGGAATGCTAATCACTTAAATAAATATTACATGTAATCCTGATTTATGGAATCAGATGAATAGGCTACGACAATATAAATAAGGTCCAAGTTGATCTTTTTAATAGAAACTTGAGTTTACATTTGTATTAAACTTGGCTACGGGCCATAATTAATGAAAACTCTATTTCTGTATGTGTGATAATTTAATTTATTGCATTTTATTTTGCTTATTAAGCAAGGCTAGGGCAAGACCCTAGAGCCCTGGTGAATCTTATGAATTCCCATTAGGGCAAGACTAGGGCAAGATCCCAAAGTCATACTTTGTTACTTAAGCAAAAAGAGACTTAAGACAAAGGAAATGGGACTAAGGGTCTTATAATTAGACCAAGTGTCTTAAAAGTAGGACAAAGGGTCTTACAATTAGACCAGTGTCTTAAAAGTAGGACTAAGGGTCTTACAATTAGACCATGTGTCTTAAAAATGTGACTAAGAATCTTTAAAAATGCTAAGGGCATTAAGGTTAAAAAGCTACAATACCTGCTTCGATTCCCTAAGCTTAAGGGCAATCAATATGATTGATTAATCCACCACTCCTACTGAGTGATGGATCAATCAATACTAGAACTTCTAGTAAACTTAGGGATCTCAGCAAAAGGCTAATCCTGGTAAACTTGAAGCTTATTTTGGGGCAAAGAGAATCCTATAAGCCTATCAGAAATGGAAAAATGAGATAAAGTTTCAAAGTACATTTAAAACACCTCTTATGAGGAAGTATTCTCCATAGGGAACAATAACTATTAGATTAGTGGATGAGTAGTTATGAACTTCCTAAGGGAAATCATAATTAAAGTCCCTAAGATCCCATGGGGAACCTTGAGAAGATGAACCAAGAGTTCATATTTTTAAACCTGTGATGCAAATTTTTGTGCAAGGAAAAAGCAAGAAATTAAGCTTCAAGATTTAATAGAGCTAAAACCAAGACTGCATTGAAAGAAATCTAGATCAAATATTACAAGAAACACTTGAAAAGTGTTCCTACTCAAATCACTGTTCAAATCATTCTAAGTTAATATTATTCAAACAAATTAAACGCAATCATTAAAATTTTGAAGAAGAGCATCAGCCTTGATGTTTGTCATTGTGGACTCCTAAAGCTTCTTTCTTCTTCTTCTTCTTCTTCTTCTTCTTCTTCTTCTTCTTCTTCTTCTTCTTCTTCTTCTTCTTCTTCTTCTTCTTCTTCTTTGTCTTGCTTCTCCTTCTCAGCACTCTCTTCTTCTTCATCTTTACTCCCTTCTTCAATTTCTTCTTCTTATGAATAGTCAAAGGAAGGAGGAGGAGTTGCTTCAGCTTGTTTCTTGATATGAACCATGTTGACATAGTTCAATCTTCTTTCAAAGGAGTCGAAGGCTAGATGTTCCTCTAACCCCATTCCCCAAGCTTCTAAGCACATCTCTCTAAGGAAAGCTTGACCCTCCATGTACTTCTCAACAGCAGTGGTTGAGATCTTCTGTTCAGCTTCTTCCTTTTCATTTTTTAGTTTCTCCTTTTCCTCCTCAGCTTCCTTGAGCTTCCTCTTCAGCTCATCTACTTCCTCTCTGAGTCTTTTGGCCTCTTCCTTGGCATCCTTGGCGTCCTTTTCAATGCGGCCTTGGTTAGCAATGATAGCAGAAGCCTTCTCCACAGTCTCGCTGTCAGCATGGATCTGGTTAGCCAGTTCCATGCTCCTCTCCAAGACTACTTGGTAGTCTTCCTTGGTTTTGTGGAGATATCTGGAGAGAGCATTCATAGCATGCTGCGATCTGGCCTCAATCTTGTTTGTTTGAGCCACTACATAAGTAGCAGCTTTGTCATAAAACTCCATGCACTTCTTGTTCTCAGTCTTCATGGATCTATAGAGTTTGGCCAGGTGTTCCAGACGGAACATAGACTGCAAGGGAAGTAAAACAAAGAGTTAGTTGATTAAAAAATAATAATTGGAAGAAAATGGAGAAGAACATAGTTTTGGGAAGTATACCTCCAAAAGGTTATTGAATATAGGAAGAAGGTGGCCTCTGAATGATCCCTTGAGTGACTCCTTGTACTCAAGTTCTCCACAGCTTAAGATCTCCCTAATCAACCCCCTTTGGTAGTTGGAGTCAAATTTTTTGCTGGTTGAAGGGAAATCCTCTTCGTCATCGAGAAAGTTGGGGGATTCAGCCTCATTTGTTATGGGAACTGGTAAAACTATGGTATTAAGGTTCCTGGGAGAGTTAATGGTTTCTGAAGATGAGCGTATAGTTTGACAGAATCTGTGACTAAACTTACCCCCAGAAGCTCTAGCTTGAGCTTTAACACTTTCAGAAACATTCCTCTCAATATATTTGGAAAGCCCAATGATAGGATCCTCATCAGGAGGAGAAGGAGGGGGTTCAGAAGCGCCAGCTGATTGGGAAGCAGGTATTGTGTTGAGAGGAGTGGCAGAAATACTCTCCTTTTGGAGAATGGCCAGGACAGTCAAAGGATCAACCAACACATTGTCACTCTCCAAAGGGTTCTCTTGTTCTGTTGGGGAAGCCCTATTGCTCACCCCAATCCTAAAATCACTCTCCCTAATAACGAAGGCACTCTTCCGAGAAAGGGAGGAAGTATGGGGACTTGACTCAATTTGCTCAATGGGAGCAGCAACATCTTTGGAGGAAGCATTCTTTCTCCTGCTCTTCTTTGAGCTTGTACCTTATGCCTCAAGTGCTTCCTCCTTCTTCCTCTTGTGGGAGGGTTTTGGCTTCCTCCCAGAAGTCTTGCTTGTCTCCTGAAAAATATAAGTGTTAGAAAAGTACAAAGCAATATTCAACAAGATCCTACTAAGATGAACAACTTTCAGAGGAGCAAGATCAATAACATCCCTCTTTGTGTACTTCCTAGTTTTCCGACTTGAACGTACATTGACACAAAGTGGGGAAGTCACTGGTTACAACTTCCATCAAACAATACTTCCTCTCTTGTGCCTCCCTATGTTAAACTTGCAACTTCCAAAGCCCAAGCTTCCTAGTTTGCCGAGTTGAACGTAGAATGACACAAAAGAGAGAAGTTGAACTTACCTAATTACACTTCTTAAGGGGAAGTGATGAATTAATACTTCCTAAAGGAAAGTGTCATATTAAATCTTCCTAAGAGGAAGTAATGAATTAATACTTCCTAAAGGGAAGTGTCATATTTAATCTTCCTAAGGGGAAAAAGTGAATTAATACATCTTAAAGGGATTTAGTGAACTAATACTTCCTAAAGAGAAGTAGGAACCTAAAGCTTCCTAAGGGGAAGTAAAAGGACTTCCCCTCCTTGTACCATTCTACGTTCAACCCGGCAAACAAGGAAGTCAAAGACTTCCCGCTTTGCCGAGTTGAACGCACATGGACACAAAGGGGGGAATTCTAAAGTTATTTTAACTTCCTAAGGGAAGAGACTTCCTATGGAAGGAAGTATAATCCTAAATCTTCCTAAGGGGACCTAAAAAGACTTCCCCTCCTTGTGCCATTCTACGTTCAACCCGACAAACAAGGAAGTCAAGACTTCCCACTTTGACGAGTTGAACGCACATGGACACAAAGGAGGGAAGTCCAAAGAAATACTAACTTCCTAAGGGAAGAGACTTCCTATGAAAGGAAGTCTACACATAATTCCTAAGGGGAAGTCTTAATTATTCTAGCTTTCTACGAGGGAGGAACTTCCTATAAAAGGAAGTCTACACATACTTCCTAAGTGAAAGTAAAATTTTAAACTTCCTAAGGAGAGGGAAGACTTCTAACAACTATTATACAACTTCCCTACTTAGTGCCCACCTGCGTTCAAGTCGGCAAAGTGGGAAGTCACTAAGTAGGGAAGTCCTTAATGATATTCTTATGGGGAAGCGTTTTTAAAGGTACAATTTAAATATCTAACTTCCCCATTTAGTGCCCACTTGCGTTCAAGCCGACAAAATGGGAAGATTTTAAGTGAGGAAATCTATGTTAACATAATGGACATGTTATGCTTCCCAAGTTTTTGACATAGGGAAGTATAAGGAAAGAAAAAATAATAATAATCAGAACTACATATGTAAAGCAAAGATTCAAAAATTGCAAGGATAGATTACTTGAGTCTTCCCCTTCTTTGAAGAAGTGTCTTATCCCAACCTTTGAGAGACTTGCTTCCAGAAGTCTTTTTGATTCATGTCTCATTTTTTAAAAGGAGGAAGGTCAGCAAGAGCTTCTTCTGCAGAAAGAAAAGACACTTGGTTAGATAAGTGGAGAAAAGAAACAAAGGTTCGGTGTTAAATAATAAAGCAAGAATTACCCTGGTTATACTCATCCCCATAAATTACACCAGCAGCAATAAGGAAGTTGCGATCTAAGAAGAACTTGCTAAAGGGGATCCAGTTGTAGGGAACTGTCAGAAATTGCTTCTTGAAATATTCTAGGTTTTGTTGCTCAAAATCACTCAATCTAGGAAGCTTAAAATATCTTCCTAGGCACTTTGGAAAAGGATTCCATTTTTTCAACACTTCTACAAGTGTTTTGTCATGAGACTTCACAAATACAAATTGGTTCCTCCAGTTAGGAACCTTGTTGGCCTTCTCCACACAAGTGAGGAACCCCTCACTATTTTTCAGGTAGAACCACCCACGTTTGCAGTGGGAGGCTTTTGAGAGAGGTTGAAGATGAAGGAAGACCTTGTCTAAGGCCACAGGAAGTTACATAAGACATTATGTGAACCTAAGAGTTGGGAGTAAGCTGACATAGGCCAATGTCAAATTTCTTGAAAAGGTTGAAGATGAATAAGGAAGTGGGGAACCTAAGCCCTAAGTCAAAAAATTTAGTATATACAGGGAAGCAATCTTCGGAGGCATCCAAAATGGTATCCCCCTTGTTAGGGATGATCAGTTCAAAAATACTCATTATTATAGGTCAAGTCACTACTCAGTTTATCTTTATTCACACCATCTACATATTCACTAGATATGACTACATCATCATCAACAGGATAGGCACCTGTCTTCTTCTTAGGCTTGGAAGTGGTAGCCTCATAAGCCTCTCTCTTCCTAGTAGGAATCTCCCTTACTTTTTCTTCAGGAGCTTCCTGTGCAGTACCAGCATCCTCTCTTCCCTCAACCTGGGAAGTAGGATCTTGCTGAACTAGAGGGTTCACATCTGAAACTTCAGATGTTGGAACTCTCAAAGTAGCAGTTTCTCTATAGGCATTTTGTTTGGTTCTTGCCATTGCAACTTCCTGCACAAGAAGAGAAGGAAGTAGGAAAGACCCAGACAATAAATGATCAGGAACGACAGAAGATTGAGTTCCAACAGAAGAAGTAGTACGAGGAGAAGGAAGTAATTTAATAGAGTTCTCATTATTATTTGGGGAAGAAGAGGATGAAGAGGCCATTGATAGATTTAAAGGAAAATAAAGATAAAGAATTAAAAGAAAAACAAGAAATAAATTGAAGAAAAGGAAGCAAAAGAATTCAGGTAAATACCTGAAAAAGAAGAAGAAAACTAGGATCTACCGTTCACACCGGAAATCACCGTACCAACTCACCGGAAATCGCAACACAGGTCGCCGGAAATCGCCTCTGAAGTTTCTTGAGAGCTTAAGAGAATTCTTTGGAACTTTTAGAGAGAGAAAGTGAAGAGTAAAATGATTGAAAATGATTGTTTCACAATCATTTTCAATCCCTATATATATATATATAAAATTTGAAGGGGTAGAAAAGTAAATTCCCCCTTCAAATTTGAAATTCCCCCAAAAACCTAAAGAGGGTGGTTGAGGCATTAATAACTGCTAAAGAAGGTTACAAAAAAGCTTCCAGAAGGGAAAGAGACGTCAGTTGGGGCATGGATTATAGATCCAAACACCCAACTGAGGGGCAAATGATGTGGGACGCCATATCATGCCACATGTAAGCATAATACTCGGCCACGTGTCCCATTTATCATGCAAATTGCCAAGTCATATCCAGTCTACGGACTGCATGGACGACTACGTGTCGCCCTTGAGATCGTGCCACATGTACGGTTTAAGGAGAAGAGACTACTCCACGCTATGGGCCAAAGGCCAAAGATTAGAAAGTCCCAACAAGGGCTCATAAAGGCACAAGCCAATCACCAAGGGACAAGTGTCCCAAAACCCTAGGGCACCCTTGATGATTTTGCCTATAAATACCCCATGGGGGCATTCATTCATTGATTCATTCAAGTACATTCACTCTCCTACAATTCTTACATAATACTAGAGTCTCTCTCTAGATTAGTATTGTTAATTATTGTTATTTAACCTTAATCCTCCCACAAATACTTACTTAAGCATCGGAGGGGGGAAAATCCTACAAGGATTTTGTTCCCTTGTTTTGCAGGAACCGAGGTCCGAGCCATCAGGAAGTGAACAAGCCAACACCTGTTTGTCCGAAGTGTAGCTCTCTAGTTCCCTCTCCACGTATCCAGTTGAAGTGACCCTACCAGGAACTCTTTCTACATCAACTAGCTTCATGAATTAACAATAGCTGTGAATGGTTAGAAGAAGTAGTAGATGCAATAGTTTGTTTCATAGAATGCCAAGAAATAGCAATACTACCACATGTGAATTGAACACATATCCAGTTAATGATCAAGCATTATGAGGATCAGATAGGTAATTAGCAGTTGCAAAACCAATTAAATCTTCTCAGGGCTAGTTCTAGGCATGTGTGAGGTGGGCGACCGCACAAGGCTCCTAAAATTTAGGGCGCCGAAATTGCATATAATAATTAAATCAATTCATATCATGAAAAAATATAGTGGATTAATGGTTAAGGCTAGAAAGTTTAACCCAGATGACCCAAGTTCAATTCTTACTAACATCTATATTTACTCATTAATCCGTTGAAACACACATGCTTTCAATCTTTACTTGCTTTGGAATATGTGAGATTGTGAAAATTCTTAGAGTGAGCAAGTTGAACTTGCATGGGAAAAAAAAAAGCAAGTTGTACTCCGTAAAATGTAAAAATTGCAAAATTACACAAATTCTTTCTTTTTCAATGCTCCTTTAAAATTAAGCTAGTGTATTGTAAAATTTCTAATAAATGAACATTTCTTTTGTTTGGGCTTTTGCAAATATTGATTACATAATATTGTATTCTTGTAATTTGACAATGTAATTTTAAGAAAAATTTTGATAATATTTTATGTTAGACAATATTTTATACTCCGTAGTATATATTATTAAAGTGTATTAATTTTTGTGCTAGATTTTTTTGTAAATTATACCTAAAAAAAATTCCTCCAAAATATAATTAAAGGCCAATTTATTTTAATTAGCATAGGGCCCCCAATATCCTAGCCCCGGCCTTGCATCTTCTTTGTCTAGGTTATGAAAAAATAAGCCCATGTCTTTTGTACTTTGAGATAATGAAGTATGTGTTTGGCTTCATTCTAATGCCTTTGGTTTGGGCATGAACTAAAAAGATATGTCAGATCGAGTATGACTTTTAAGATACATTAATGCACCTATAACGCTTAAATTTGATATTTGCAAGACCAAAAATTACTTCATCACTTTCCGGAAGGCGGAATGTGTCTTTATCTACTTTAAGTGACCTTACACTATTGGGTTGTTCAATGAATGTGCTTTATCCATATAAAACATTTGCAACACTTTTTTTGTTTATGTTGTTTGGTGCTCAAGGACTCCATTGTTAAAGTATTCAATTTATAACCCCAAACAATATTTTGTCTTTGCCTAGATCTTTTATTTCAAATTCTTTCTTTAAACACTCCACTGTTACTAAAATCTCTTCAGGAGTAACATACACCGCAATAAACAACAAATCCTAATCCAAATTTCCTTAAAAAAAAATACACTAATTGGATCATTCATATAGCCTTGTTTCAACAAGTACTCACTCAAGCATTAATACCACATACGTACACCCGAATTGTTTCAACTCATGATGAGATCTATTCATTGAAAATTGTTCTCGAGAACCTAAATTTGTTGCTTCTAGCAACTTAAATCCTTCTGGGAGTTTCGTATACATATTGTTATCAAGTGGGCCATATAGATAAGCAGTTACTACATCCATCAATCGTAAGTCAAGTTTTTCTCTTATTGCTAGACTAATTAAAAATCTAAAAGTTGTTGCATCTACCATAGGAGAATATGTTTCCTCATAGTCAATTCCAAGTCTTTTATGAGAATCCTTGTGCAACTAATCTTGCTTTATATCTCACAATTTCACCCTTTTCATTACGTTTTCGCACAAAGACCCATTTATATGCCACTGGTTTTACACCTTCAGGTGTACGGACTACAGGTCCAAACACTTGTCTTTTCTCAAGAGATTTTAATTCTGATGCAATTGCTTTTTTCCATTTCATCCAATTATCTCTTTGTCTACATTCATCAATGGAATTTAGTTCATGATTCTCATTTTTATTGTCATTATTATCCATAATTTCTAATGCTATTTGTTGCAAGCAAAAATGTCATCAACGTCGATTCGAGTTCGGTTCCAAGTAATTCTTGTGATGCCATGATTTGTCAAAATCCTCATTATCAGGTACCTTATCTTCCTCTGTCATTTCTATATTCTCTTCTGGAGATTTTTCAAAACCAAGTACTTCCTTGATTTGGACATTATTAACCTTTACTCCTTGTCTTTTTCGAGGATTTTTATCTTTGGAACATATTGGTCTTCCATGCTTCTGGCGTCCTTTAGTTTCACTAGCAATTTCATTTCTTATTCTGGGACATCAATTTTAATTGGAGCATTCGCAACTGATATATGTGACTTAGTCACTCTTTTTGGGTCAGTAAAGTGTCTGGCAATTGATTTGCTAAGCTATGTAAATGAAGTATCTTTTGAAATTCTTGATCACATTTATTTGTACGGGTATCAAGATGAGATAATTTTATTTCCAACTAGTTTCTTGGTCCAATTGTTTCTTTTCTCCCCCTAAACTCTAAAAAAATAACTCATTGAAATGACTATCAGCAAAACATGTAGTAAACAAATCTCCTGTGGTTGGTTCAAGATATTTAATAATTGATGGGGATTAGATTCAAAACCAATATACATTCCTAGTCTCCTTTAAGGACCCATTTTGGAGCGTTGTGGTGGAACTATTGGAACATAAACTGCACATCCATAAATTCTTAGATAGGAGATAATTGGTTCCTGACCATAAATCAATTGAGATGGGGAGAATTTATGATAACTTGGTGGCTTGATGTGAATTATTAATGTAGCATGTATTATAGCATGCCTTCAAGCTGAAATTGGGAGATTAGAATTCATAAGCAATGGTCCAACAACCAATTGAAGACGTTTGATTAATGATTCCGCTAGATCGTTTTGTGTATGAACCTGTGCTACTGGATGCTCAACATTTATCCTAATTGACATACAATAATTATTGAAAGTTTAAGATGTAAATTCACTAGTATTATCAAGGCGAATAGTCTTTATAGCAATATCGGGAAAATGTGCTAGTGATTTGATTAATTAAGCAAGTAATCTCGCAAACGTCAGGTTGCTAGTTGATAATAAAGATACATGTGACCATCTAGTCGATGCATCGAATAAAACCATAAATATCTAAATGCTCCACATGGTGGATGAATTGGTCCGTATATATCCCCTTGGATACGTTCCAAAAAGTAAATAGAGTCAAAACTTTAACTTAGCTGGTGAAGGCAGAATTATTAGTTTACCTTTTGAGCAAGCAACACAAAAATTATTTGAATGAATATTTCGGCCTTTTGATGGATGTCCACATGAATTTCCAATGATCATTCGCATCATTATCGAACCAGGATGACCTAACCGGTCGTGCCAAACAATGAAGTCATTAGTAAACTCATGGTTTACTAGATTATGACTTTTCAATTGAATTTATTGTTGTGTAGTACAAAGCGATCGAAAAAGTAGGCGATTTCTTGAAAATATGATAATGCCTTGTGATATACTTATGATTTGAATTAACTCATCATTTTCTTCACTCAATGTCTTAATATGATAGGATTGGTTGCCATTATTGCGGATATCATTAAAACTTAGTAACTCCTTTCAGACATGGGAGAATATAAAAGTAATACCCCACTTATTGCGTATTTTAAGGAATTATTTTTGTATTTTATACGTATGATTTTGATATATTTATTGAAAAATCGTATTCAATAAGAATATTAGACAAAGGAATTTAAATAAATTTTAATTAAAAAAATAATTATTTGTGTCTATAAATAATATTTTATGTTTTATAAAATATTTTGAAAAGTTTCTAAATTTAGAATTTTTAAGAGTTTCCTAATTTATTTTAAGGCAAGGGCATAGAAGTAATTTCCACTATTTAGGATAATTATGGGCTTTCACCAAATCCTACTTTGGGGCCAATAAATAACCCTTAAAACCCAATTTTCAGATTTCATCTTGCAAATTAGTGATTTAGGATTCCAAAATTTAGAGAGAGAAAGAGAGAAAAAAAAAGGGAGAAGGGAAGTCCGAAAAAAAAAGAAAAAAAAATTTGGAGATCGGTTTTGGTGAAAAGAAAAAAAAAAACTTTTTTTTTTGTGCTTGTGCCCTTGTCGGAGCCCCGTCGGAGCACCGAGCCTCGCTGCCGTCCGCCGGTCACCACCACGAGCCACCCTCGCTCCTTCCCCTTGGTTTCGGAGACATCGAATTAGTCAACTTTTAGAAGTTGTGGTGGAGCACCACTATTTCATAAGGTACGTGAGTACTAAAGACAAACATAAGAATTAGAATTCATGGTTGGATGATCCTTTATGTTATGAAATATTGTTATGCTTGCTTGGATTATGAATTGACGTGCATGACAAGTTTTATTAGAAGCATGATTTTATATTGTTTTGACATTCCATATTGTTAGCAATATAAATTTTATAAGATTGGATTGGAATGTTATGATCAGTTTAGTTTGGCCAATAACTTATTAATAAAGAAAGGAAGTTATTAAAGTTAGTTACTTACTTAATCAACAAGAAAAGCAATTTGTGAATTTTTATTCACATGATTAAAGGAGTTAATGAGCAATTATTTTTATACATGTGTGCCACTCACAGTGTAATGTGTGGTCAAGGAGAAAGTAAATAGTTAGCCACACACAGTTAATGTGTGGTAAAGGAATTTCAGTTTAATTAAAGGACACACATGAGATTATTTTTGAATCACTGTAAATTGAAGATATTTAATATGGCTTGCATGATTTGATGCATAATTTTTATGTGATGTTGTATGTGTGTCATAACATTGTTAAACCGGTTAATCACGTAAAGTGCAAGAGGATTTGCACCAAAATTCTTGGAATGTATATACCTTGAGTATGAACAATGGGGAGATTATCTATGACTTCTAGTTGGAGTACAAGACGTTTTACTCTTTTATATTCTTAATGCGCTGGAATTCCGTCACTTTATGTGACATAGATGATACCTTCTTGGAGTTTCTCCCAAGTTGGTGCCCAATAGGGCGATTTTTAAAGGAAATGAATCCCGTTCGATGCAGAATCCAAAGTCAAAATGTAATAATTAATTTATTCAGGTGAAGGGTTGTCAAAGGTAAGTTGTGTGAATGTTTTAGTTCATGTTGTTTCATTGCATAGTCTTTAGTAGTTATGTACTCAACTTTGCTGGCTGTTTGTTTTGTGTGCATGGCTTTGTCTTGGACTTGACCCTACAATGACCCACTTATTGGTGAGTAGTTGTCTAAAATAAAAAAAGCTACAGGTACCAGTGGGTATATGTCATTTCATGATGGGATGGAGTGAGAGCGCTTGCTGTGTAGTTTTGTAGTTTTAATTTTATTGCTTATGAAGTACTAACTTTTATTCGAATGTTGTTTTATTTTCAAAGTTTCTAGTTTTGGTTTTTAAGGGCCATTAAAATGGTTTCGAAGTGTAATAAAGTTTTAAGTTGGTTTTTATATTGGATGTTGGTTTGAATTTGGTTTTGAGATTTGTTTTGAAGTTTAGTTTTAAATTGTTTTTGGTTTTAAGACTTCCGCTGTAATACTTTGATAAATGTCTTAGCCGTTATCACGATGGTGGTAATACTTTGGTTTTTCCCATTATTTAGGAGTTTTAATAATTATAATTCTTAATATTTATAGTATGTTTTTCGGAAAATTACAAAGTAGAAAGTTAGGAAATTCCAGGGTGTTACAATAAAACATTAACAATATCATATTTTGTTCCTGAAAGTAACATTATATGTGCTCTTTAGGAGCCTTCTATAATATTTGTACTACTAGAAATACTCACACTGTTTTTTTTCATATATGGCCAAGTAAAATATTTATTACTTTTGAGTATTGTGTGAGTAGTTGCACTATCTGTAAGGCATAATTCTTCACCATTATGTGCTACATGAACTTGGGGGGAATTCATATTCTTCAAGAAAAATATAATATTGTGCCACTACATATACATATTGCACAAATTAAAATAAGATTGAAATCATAAAATAAGTACTACCCCTGTTTCCCATTAGTTGAAACACTTGAGTATTATTTGAGAGATATAAAATATTCAATTGTTTCAACTGGTAGGATACACAGGTAGTATATGACATTAACACTAATAAGTTAAAGAGTATATTAAAACATATTACAATCATAAGTTTCACAACTCAATACAATAAATTACTAAACAATGTAATAAAATACAATCATTGTCCACACACTCAATAAACATAATATATGGTATAAGGGTTGAGCATAAATCATGGAAGTTTAATTATTCCCTTCTAGGGAGGTGAAGAAATCATAAAATTCTAAGTGAGTTGAATTATCGTCATCAAAGTCGCCATTGCCATCTTCAATCACAAGATTGGTCTCAACTTTCTTTCCGTTTTGCTTTAATGATTCTTGATATAATGCAACAAGACACTTTGGTGCGCGACACACGCGAGACCAATGACCTTTTCTGCCACAATGGTAACAAATACTGATCACATCGATCTTCTTCTTTATTTTTCTCAATTTTACTATCATTACGATTACATTTCCAACGAGAAGTTGAGTTTCTAATATAACCTCCACGACCTCTACCACGTCCACATCCATATCCATGGCCACGGTCATGACCATGAGTATTACCACAACTGCCGGCATGGTCTATAGTGGATTTCACATTCGCTTCAGGGAATGGAGTGGCTCCAGTAGGACATGATTTTTCAAGAGTAACTAATTATTTTGTTCAGCCACCAAAGCCAAGATATTAATTCAGAATATTCTCTTAATCCTTTCTCTCGATATTGTGCATGTCTGCAGGACATTATTATTTACATGGAAAGTGGAGTTGGTTTTTTTCCAATATCTCAGCATTTATTATATTGTTTCCACAGAATTGTAATTGAGATGTAATTTTAAACATGGCTGAATTATACTCGCTAACAGATTTAAAATCCAGTAATCTCAAATGTAACCAATATTAACAAGCCTTTGGTAGTAATACCGTCTTTTGATGACCATGTCTTTTATTTAAACTATTACAAAGGATTTGTGGATCTTTTATGGGCAAATATTCAGTTTTTTGTCCTTCATGGAGGTGATGGCGAAGGAATACCATAGCCTTGGCTTTATCTTGACTTGTTGCCTTATTCCCCTATTTAATTGTTCACCAAGGCCTTTGCATCCAAGTATATATCGGCATCCAACACCCATGATAAATAGTTCTTTACAGTAATATCTAGAGCCACAAATTCAAGTTTGGCAATGTTTGACATACTTCTCTATTAAAAAAAATATTATAATTAAGAATTTAATAACAATAATAATGAAGTTAAATAAAATAAAAATATATTAGGATAATTTGATTAAGAAAAAAATGACGACTATAAAAAATTATATGTAGTAAAATTAAGTCAAACTTGTAGATATATATTGTTAGGCTCAGCTACTTTCGATGGACTAAAAATGTTAGATGAAATTGTACATCCTATGAGTGTCAATTTAATTATGTCCGTTTTATATTTGATCTCCCAAGAACGCTGTACACGAATCAATTTGGTGTTCATTAGTGTAAAATGAATATATGATTGAGTAATTTATGAAGTAGTCATTATAGGGTAGGTATGTTCGATTTGTACATACAGAGCATAACTTTGTCATAATACATTTGTCTCATAGGCTGTCCCTATATATGCATGTTATACTTGAATTTTTTTGCTATGATCAGGGGCAGACCTACCAAGGTGCATAGTAGGTCACATGCCCCACCATTCCCCAAAAAAAAAAAAAAATCAGCTTCATTACAAAAAAAAAAATAAAATAAAAAAAATAAAAAAAATAGAATCACGTATTCACGTGACACTGAAGAAGAAAAAACAAAAGCACAAAACCACTTTTACAGCTTTTCTTTGTAAAATTGGATCAATCAAACATTCAAACTCTAACTTCAAATCTTCAATCTTCAATTGTTTAAATCACGCCGTCGTGAATTCAAACCCTAACTTCAATTGTTCAATCTTCAATCTTCAAAAGCGCAAACCCTAACTTTAATTGTTCAATCTTCAATCTTCACGCCGTCGGCCGCCACGCCGTCACCCACAGTCCGCCTCCATCGGCCGCCACTCCGCCAGTCCGTCACCGCGTCACGGCGTCACCCATAGTCCGTCACCAATAGATCTTCAATTTTCAGGTTAGTTTGTTATTCTAAATTTATAATTTTCGTAATTTATGAATGATTATTTCATATTAGTTTTTGGATATTTCTAATTATCAAATTAGTTTGTTGAATTAATATTTCAGATTAGTTTTCTAATTTCTAATTATCAGATTAGTTTTCTAATTTCTAATCTGATACAGTTTGTTGAATTAGAGGAGTTTGTTGAATTAGGATTGCAGTTTGGAACTCCTACTACTTAATATAGAAGTAACTTTATTAAAGCACACCAAATGACCAAAGGCACCAATAACTCCTACTTCTATATTTTCTAATCAAGAAAATAACATAGGAGTTTTCTAATCTGATACATTATCAGATTAGTTTGTTGAATTAATATTTCAGATTAGTTTTCTAATTTCATATTAGTTTTCTAATTTCTAATTTCTAATTTTTAATTTCTAATTTCTAATTTCATACTTCAAATTATTGATTTAATATTATTATTTCAAATTATCAGATTATTGATTATTTGATTATTGATTGTTGATTTTTGAATGATTGTTCAATAATATTTCAGATTATTGATTTAATATTATTATTTCAGATTATCAGATTATTGATTATTTGATTATTTGATTATTGATTGTTGATTGTTGAATGATATTTCAGATTTTTGATTGTTGAATGAATTATGAATCTATGATGTCTTTCCTGGATTCTTAATTTGTCTACTTAGTTTAATTATAATTTTGTTTAATTTCTAGAATGAAAAGAAGCAGTTCAAGTAAGAGCAAAAGCAAAAGCATTTCAAGTTTCTTTTCAAAAAAGAGTAGTACCTCCTCTAATAATGCACAAACTCCTTCACAAACTAATGAACAAAATGATCCCCCACAAACTAATGATCAAAATCTACAGCCACCTCAAACTAGTCAACAAAACTCCTACCCATCAACTAATAACATTCCAGAAAATCCAAAAGATGGAGGGGAAACAAGTCTTAGACCAAGACTAAGTTCAATTGACGTTCTAAATCTTCCACAAGACCCGGAAAAAGAAGAAAGATTACTGAATTTCATCCCGATGATATTGACGCCATTAAAAGGGAATACATTCAACGAAAACCATGTCAACCTTTAAATCATGAATTTCCTTTCCAGTCTTTTGGTGTTAATAAAAGGAGGCGTTTTGTCAAACAATGGTTCAACACTTATAAACCTTGGCTTGAATATATAGTGTGGAGAAAGATGCAGCCTTTTGTTTTGCTTGTTATTTGTTCAAAGATGAGATATGTGCAGGGGGAGATGCTTTTGTTTGTAATGGTTGGAGAGCTTGGAATAGAACGGAAGCATTGGAGAAGCATGTAGGTGGGAACATGAGTGCTCATAATCAATCGATAGGGAGGTTAGAAGACTTCAAAAAACAAAGGCTTCCATTGTGACCGGTTTATCTCAATAAACAAAGGAAACGACATATTTTTATTGAAAACGATTAGAGGCTTCAATCGAGTGTTTGAAGTGGCTTCTACTCCAAGGATTGCCTTTCCGTGGTCATCATGATGAGACTGAAACTTCATTGAATCAAGGTAACTTTCTTGAACTTTTGAAGCTTCTTGCCAAGCATGATCATGAATACTCAGAAGTTGTTCTTAACAAAGCACCGGGCAATTGTCAATTAACATCTCCTACAATCCAAAAAGATATAATAAATGATTGTGCTAAAGAGACAACTAAAGCAATAATTGATGATCTTGGTGGTGATTACTTTTCTATCCTTGTTGATGAGTCTGCAGATATTTCAGATTAAGAGCAATTGGCTCTTTGTTTGAGATATGCCAACTNTCTTTGTTTGAGATATGTCAACAAAAGGGGAGCAATTAATGAACGTTTTCTTGGTGTTGTACATGTTGCTAATACTACTTCTCTGACTCTTAAAAATGCCATTGAGTCTTTGCTTATGGAACATTCTTTGAGTCTTGCTCAAGTTAGGGGTCAAGGTTATGATGGAGCAAGCAATATGCAAGGCTCAATTAATGGCCTTAAAGCTTTGATAGAAGGTGAAAATCAATCAGCACACTATGTTCATTTTTTTGCTCATCAACTTCAATTGACACTAGTAGACGTTGCTAAGAATAAATCTGATTGTATTTGGCTATTTGTGGAAGTACTTGCGCCTCTTGTTAACTTTGTTGGTGGTTCTCCTAAGAGGAGAGAATACCTTCGAGATAGCCAAAAGCAACATATAGTTGACGCATTGTCTTTGGGTGAGATTGAATTTGGAGCAAGTTTAAACCAGGAACTTGGTTTGAGTAGACCTGGTGAGACTCGTTGGGGATCTCATTTCAAAACAATTTTAAATGTTCTTCATTTGTATCCTTCAATTCTTGATTCGCTTGATTCAATTGGGGATGTCTCTTCAGCACTTGATAAGTATAAAGCTACGCGTATTACAATCTTCTTGATGTCGTTTGATTTCATTTTTTTGGCTCACTTGATGGTTAGTATTTTTGGGATAACAAATGAGTTGAATTTGGCATTGCAAAAAAGAGATCAAGACATTGTAAATGCAATGGCTATGGTTGGTATAACAAAGAGAAGTTTGCAAGAATTGAGAGATGATGGATGGAATTCTCTAATGGTGAAAGTAACTACATTTATGGAGAATCATGGAATAGAGATTCCAAACATGGAGGACATGTATGCACCCATGAACAGGAGGTTTCGAAATAATAGTCCACAAGTGACAAAATTACATCATTTTCGTGTGGAAGTTTTTCTAAGTGTTCTTGATTTGCAATTGCAAGAACTTGAAAATCGATTTTCCGAGGTAAGTAACGAATTACTTATTTGTATGTCTTCTTTCAATCTTTCTAATCGATTTGCTTCTTTTGACACGGGAAAATTAATTCGACTTGCTCAATACTATCCTAATGAATTTTCAAATCCTCAATTGATTTTTTTTTAGCATTCACTTAATAACTTCATCTGTGATGTTCGAAGAGATGAAAGATTTTGGTATGTTAACACATTGAATGAGCTATCGATGAAACTTGTTGAGACAAACAAGCATGAAACTCATGGCAGGGTGTACTTGCTTTTGAAGTTGGTGCTACTTCTTCTGGTTGCAACGGCAAGTGTCGAAAGAGTATTTTCTGGAATGAATATTGTGAAAGATAAGCTATGAAATAGCATGGGAGATCAAATGTTGAGCGATTGTTTAGTAGCTTTTCTTGAGAAAGATTTGTTTTTAGGTGTTAGTATGGATTCAATTGTTAACCGATATCAAAATATGATAACTCGTAGAGAACAATTGTAATAGTTTTAAGTATTTGAATTTTGATGTAATTTGACACCATGTATGACATTATTGTTTATTTTTTTAATATAAATTATGAGTTTCACTGTTATAAAATTTTTGGGTCATGATCGGTGCGGTAGGTTCGGCAGTTGTGCCCCACCATTATTAAAATCCTGGATCCGCCCCTGGTTATGATTCATCATACATATATTATAATTGATGCTCATGAAGTCATGATAGGCCAATAGGGCTATTCTTGCTTTTTAGTAAAGACGAAATTTGGTCTTCAATCAAAGATTATAAATATAATTAATGGTGCCTTGTTTTTGTTCCATTATGAGACAATTCATCACGTCATGTCATTAATTCCACTACATCATTCATGATTATTATTATTTTATCTTTTCAATTGTTATAATGTATGAAAGCAAAAGTCTATCAAACATGAAACAATCTTCTTGTTTTTATATTACTCCGTAATTGATTGTAAAATTCCACTTGATGACAAAAAAAAAAAATGATCAGTACATGGTGAAAAATAACATAGAATGCATATATAAAAACAATCAAATATGACTAAGGGCTTGTTTATTGAACTGAACTGATTTGATTGGAGCTGAATTGAAATTTTTTATTATGGATTATTGATTTTTAACTGTTAATTTTTAATTATGATTAATGATTTTTTTTACTATGATTTTTATGGATTGACTATGACTACGGATTATTAATGATTTTAACTGTAGAGTAATAACATAGTAATAATTTTGATATTAATCTACTAATAATATTTAAACAAAAAAAAACTTTGTTGGTAGTTTATATGCTATGAAATAAAAACCAGTATTACATCTTCATATTTTTTGTGAATGGTAATCCACCTATGTGGTACAATAATATTTTTGTAAACAGCAACAACAACAACAACCACGACGACAACGACGATGACAACGACAACGACCACGACAACGACCACAACAACGACAACAACAACAACAACAACGACAACAACAACAACAA
>PYUH01000061.1:5449-33716 GCA_016808085.1 Suaeda aralocaspica | reverse complement strand
ACAACAACAACACCAACACCAACACCAACAACACCAACAACACCAACAACAACAACAACAACAACAACAACCACAACCACAACCACCACAACAACAACCACAACAACAACCACAACTACAACAACCACAAAAACAACAACCACAACAATAACAACAACAACAACAACAACACCAACAACAACAACAACAACAACAACAACAACAACAACAACAACAACAACAACAACAACAACAACAACAACAACACCAACAACACCAACAACACCAACACCAACACCAACAACACCAACACCAACAACACCAACACCAACACCAACAACACCAACAACAACAACAGCAACAGCAACACCAACAGCAACAGCAACACCAACAGCAACAACAAACAACAACAACAACAACAACAACAACAACAGCAACAACAGCAGCAACAGCAACAACAGCAACTACAGCAACAACAGCAACAACAGCAACAACAGCAACAACAGTGACAACAGCAACAACAGCAACAACAGCAACAGCAGCAACAGCAGCAGCAACAGCAGCAACAACAACAGCAGCAACAGCAACAACAACAGTAACAACAACAACAGCAACAACAGCAACAACAGCAGCAACAACAGCAACAGCACAACAACAACAGCAGCAACAACAGCAACAACAGCAACCGCAACAACAGCAGCAACAACAACAACAACAGCAACAACAACAACAACAACAACAGCAACAACAACAACAACAATAATATGAACAAATGATATTATGAACAAATTAATTAGCAAAAATAATAATTAGCAACAACAACAACAGCAAGAACAACAACAACAACAACAACAGCAACAACAGCAACAACAGCAACCGCAACAACCGCAACAACAGCAACAACAACAACAACAACAGCAACAACAACAACAACAATAATATGAACAAATGATATTATGAACAAATTAATTAGCAAATATAATAATTAGCAAAATAAAAGAAGAGCTGAGCTGAACGGAGTTGAACTGAACTGAACTGAGTTGAGCTGAACTGAATTGATTTTAAGCTGAAGTAAACAGGCCCTAATTATCACGTAAAATTGCATGAACATCAAAAAATAATATATGCATCATAGTGTATCAAACATCAAAGATAATCACACATTGTATATTTGTATTTAATTACAGAAATATCATGATCATAAATTTCAACAAGAAGATAATTAGTAAGATATATTAAACTTACATTGATTGATAATATTCTTCTTAATTTCCTTTTTGAAATCTTCTAGATAATTGTGTAGAGAAGTCGTGCTGATAACGTACTATGAAAGTAACCATAAAATATGATAATACATAGAGAGAATATAAAATATGTATTCTTATGTTATGAACATCCATATACATGATATACATATACACATATAGTTAATAATATTAAGGGGTACAATGCTTTCAAAGAGTACATTCAATAGACATATTATTTCATGACTATTACGGATATAATGACATCCACATTATTTTCATAACATTCCCTCTTGGACGTCAATTATATTAAAAACCTAATGTCTATTAATTATGCATATGCGCTTGAGGTTATCTACTATAGAGTTACTTGCTACTAGGGGTGTGCATTAGCAGGTACCCGCAATTTTGGGTACCCGAAAGTGTGGGTAGTCAATTTTAGTGCCCAAGCCCTACCCGGTTTGCGGGCATCCGAATTACCCGAGTCGGGTAAGCGGGTACCCGCCTATTCATTGTTTATTTTGGTTTAAAATTAAATACTATAACTATGCATTTACTTATTTATGTTGCCTTTAGGAACTTAACATAATTGAGTAGGTGTACGGGTGTACGTGCTTAATTTTATACAATTATTCAACAAGGCAACAATGTGCCCCGAAAGTCCGCAACCAAAGTCTCACAAGTTCACAAATTACAACTTACAACAGTTACAAGTCTTTAACAAAGTTTCAAAATTACAAGTCTTTCCAAAGCCATAAAAAAAAGTCCACACTTTCAAAAAAAGTCCGGAAGTCTCTTGTTTGTCCGACACACTTTCATCACAACTAATATCTATCATGTTATCTCCCTTCGAAGTTGTATCTGCCATTTGTAGCTACAAAAACAAAATTAAAACAAACACAATATCAATTCATAAAATGAATAAAAGAATTTGAAAAATAACAGTTTAAAGTTAAAACCAACACATCAACATTAAATAACAGAAAACAAAAACAAAAAAAACAAAAAAAACAGAATAAAAATAAAACAAAAAAATACAGAAAAAAAAAAACAGAATAAAATAAAGCAACCCACAAAAAAAAGAATATAATACAGCAACCCAAAAAAAATCAAAATTAAGCAAATAACACCTTACGGCTTACAGTATCAATCTTTCTCACAAATCAACCAAATTCAATAACTAATAACAACAACCCACTTGCATATTTTCCCAAATAATTCAAACATCATGAAATTACAAAACAATCAAAACCCCACATAAATTAAGCGCAAGAAAAGCTTTAAGAAGTTTCCTAACTTTCAAATTAAGCGTAACATAATTAAAAGAAAAAAACAGAAAAATAAAATAAAAAATTGAAGAATGAAAAAAAACGGAATAAAAGAAAAAAAACAAAAAAAATAAAACAAAATAAAAATAAATCACGAACAAGTGAGCATAATAGCAATTAATTGAATGAATCATGAATGAAGTAAAAAACTAAGAGCGATTTGAGTATAAACGAATTAATTAAATAAACACAAATTAAATCACAAAACCTAACAAACTAAATCTTGCATATGTTAGGTAAGGTTAAGTATGGTTAAATGAGGGTAAATTGACCCCAAGGGTGGATTAAAGTGTAATTGTGTTATATGATCCACGTCCTAAAGAGGCAATGTAGCAAGTAAATGGAAACTTCCGTTTACATGTAGCAAGTAAAAAAAGTTTGAGGGAGTCCAAGGATGATTGAGTATTCGAGTGATAGTAAAATGAGGGGGGAGAAGAGAAATCCTTATGTCAGAGTAGCTCTGAATGAATATTGTTCATAATACGACAGAGTTGTACATAATTTTAACTTTTATAAGAGCTCACACATGTAAATCATATGAAATTCATATATAGACTATTAGACTTTATTTAAGTATCGATGGACGTGATTTAACACAACTTTGGATATTAATCTTTCCTCACGAGTTTATACTAAACTACATTTTATACCGAGGGCAGAACTATGTGTGCATGGTGGTCACGTGCACTACTAAAGCCCAAAAATATTCATTATATTTAGTAAACACTCCAACAATACGCATGACAAATTGTAATAACTTAGAGGTAAAAGAGCACCATGGTTTGATCTTTACTATGGTGATACTCTATTGTTGTCGTCCCTTTTTCTATTTCTTTTATTTATTGGGCCCATTTTCTTATTCATATGTTCTGTTTGGGTGTTTTTTTTTGTTATCTTTGCCCTTTCCTCCCCCCCCCCAATTTCATATTATTACTACCTCCGGTGGGTGGCATTATTACTATTATTATTGTTGTTGTTGTTGTTGTTGTTGTTGTTGTTGTTGTTATTAGTTTTATGTATTACGCTTTCATTTCTATGGATACTCATAGTCCTTAACAATTAATAGATGCAGACATGTAGTTATTTATGATTTTCAATTTTTTTGTTCTGTTATTAGTTGTCATTTAGATAATTCCTTACCTAATTTATTTGTTATCTTCATTTGAATTATTTCTTTGGTGCTAAAGTTCATTCACAGTTACTTTGTATTATTTATATTTTTGACGTGATATTGATTGTTAACTAATGTGATTGAAATATGTTTCCTTGATTTGTAATGTGATACACATTTCTTTCATTCTTTATTTTTGGATTTTTTTTCATAGTGCGAGTAAAGATCTTGGGTTTTTATTTAGCTATATTATATATTTTTAAAAATATTTTTTTAAATGAAATCAATTATAAACTAAACCTAAAAAAGTGTAATATTATAGATGATCGATAATTAAGGGTGAACCACCATCTCGAAAATCTTGACTACGCCACTACTTTATACCAATGTGGACTAGCTCTATTTTCTGTTCATATTAATTGAGTATACTTTGTATTCACATGTGGACTTTACGTGATTCCCATGATAATAATTTAACACAACTTTGGATATTAGTTGTCTTTAAGAGTTGATACTCAACGACATGGTATGTCAATGTGGACTTTAGTGGTAATGAATTTATATATAGTATGAACAAACATTGGATTAATATCTGGACTTAAATTGAGTACATGTGGAATTAATTTGATCTAAGTGTAGGCACTAAAAATCGTACATGGGCATGAGAAACTATCGAAATGTTTGAATTCTGGAGTGTCTCCAATTGACTCTTTATCGTAATAAAAATAGATTTTTGGTACCAACTTGGCAACAAAAAACCATATTTTTTGAAAAGGGGTCGTAGTTCTAATAAAATTTTCACCATCAAAACCTTGGATTTTGATAGTGGACATTCAAATAAGTAATAGTTTTTGAGATACTTGCAAATGATTAAGTTACCCTATATAGTATTTAGTTATTTGTTAGTTTTCCAAAGTAACTTGAGTTGCGACACTTTATTTTTCTGATAAGTTTTTCTAAGCTCAAGCCTATCCAGACCAGTTTACCGTTGTCTTACAAATTCTATTTTGTCTAGTTAGGTTCATAGACTTAGAAATAGGATCTTTGTTCGGTAAAATAATTGGCAGAACACATTTTTTGGAAGAAGGAAACTTTACATTTGAAAATTTGCCGTAAAAGTAAACTTGATTAGGGTTAAGTTATGGCCAATAAATTTGCCTTCCATTTTACATTTAAATAAGTTGAGAATTGATACTCAAGACTTCATGAGTCATGACAACTTTGGAGAATGTTTGATTGGTGGCTCGAGACTCAATAATCGGGCATCCCATATACGTGCCAACTAGCAAATTTTGGGCCTTTTTACTCCATCTTAAAATCAGTTCAATTCTGTTCAGCTCTTCTTTTATTTTGCTATTCAATAATCCTTCATAAAAAACTTTCAGTTTACTTCAGCTCCAATCAGTTCAGTTCAGTTCAGCTGTTTTCAGTTGAAGTAAACAGGCCCGAACCTCCTTCATTGAAAAGTGGACGAAGACTATATTTTTAGATAGGTATAAACTTAGGATGTGTATTTTTCATGGGTTAATATGGTATTGCATAAGAATTGAATGGATTGAAACTTATTAGATTGCAAAGAATTGCAGGGGTGTTCATTAGCGAGTACCCGCATTTTCGGATACCCATAAACGAGCGGGTATCGAAATTTACTACCTAAGACCAACCCGGAAAAACCGGGTAACCGCATATCGGGTACCTGATTTTAACGGGTCGGGTATGGGGTACCCGTTATTTTCAAGTTTAAAAGGCTTAGCAAAATTAATTTCAGGCTACAATTCAAACAAATCTCAAAATTTCAAAAGCATATAATCAAGTCTTTTCTAGTAAAATGAAAGCATACAAGTTTACAACTTCTGATTCTCACAAGTAATGATCATAAAAAAAGTGTCACAAGTCACAACTCTCACCAATCACAATATTAAAAAAAATATATATATATATTACACTGTAACAAAATCTTCGACTCTTCAATTTAATTCAGCCATTGACTAACAATAAGAACAAAAAATAGACTAAAATCATGTACGTAGTATTATAAAAAAACTAAAATCAGAAAGAGGAAAAATAGAATAGTAAAACAAAAAACGGAAAACTAAAACATATTAAAAAACATAAAATAAAAAACATCATTAAAGAAAAAGAGGAAAAAAAAACGAGAACAAGAACAAATCAAGCAAATCCAAAATAAAATATAAAGATTGAAAACAAAAAAAATATTATCAAAACAAGATTTATAATTCAAATCAAATACTATTTCCGTTTCTCTTTAGTTGCAATAGTTTTCATATTGGGTTGTTTCACATTAGTTGTAATATTTACAAACTTTCCTCTTTTAATAAATTTTTTTACTAGAAATTACATAATTGCCCCTCAATAAAAACACTAACATATAATTATCCTAAACTAATTAACTTAGTTAGCCTAACCTCAAGTCACCACCACCACCCCTTCATTTCTCTTTACTCACCACCAACACCATTCTATATAGCCAACATAACCACCACCACCACCTTTTACTTCTTTTCTTCGAAACCGACAATCCACCACCACCGTACTTGTCTTTCTTTAAGCCGACACCACCATAACCACTATTCCTTATATCGGAAACCACCAATCCAACCGACAAACCTCCAATTGAACCGGTAATCAACCCAATCAAATTGCTCGGAAAGTTCCATCAAACCATCATTCGCTGCTCTTCAATCTAACCTCTAACACTACCAACACCTTATCTAGCGTCCGATCTATGCATTTGTGGAGTCAATGGCTTTGGATTTTTGGTTTATGGTGTAACTGGTTTTCGATCATCCATTTCAGTGGTTTCGATCTAATGGTTTTTGATTTGTTGGTTTCATTGGCTTTGTTGTTTGGTGGTGACGGTTTCGGGGGTTGGTCGTGAAAAGTTGATGGCTTTAGTAGTTGGTTGTGGCGATTTTTGGTGGTGATGTTTTCGGCGGTTAGCCGCGAAAAGGTGGTGGCTTTAGTAGTTGGTTGTGGCGGTTTTTGTGGTGGTTTCGGTGAACAATTGGTGTTTAGGTGGTGGTGGTTTTGGTGGTGAACTGGCAGTGGTTATCGTGCTGTAGATGGTGTTGGTTTTTAGTTTTGATTACGTAATCACCATTATTATATGCTCTTAGCTTCGTCTAATTATCATTAGAAAATTGTGCCTAGGGAAGCGTGCAACTCAAAATGTTGCAACTAAAGAGTAAAGAAAAACGGAGGTAGCAAAAAAGATGACATTGAGACATAACAAGAGTATGGTGCGCCTCTTCTGAAAGTAAATTAGAAAGAAACCCCAAGTGAAGGTGTGTATTCTGAGAGGCACCTAAGAGAAGGTAAGGAAACCCATAAGAGACACCTAAGAGAGAGGGTAAAGAAACCCCTAAGCCAGACATTGAAATGGAGCAATCCAAAAAAGTAGTAAATCACGCCCAATTAAAAAATCACAGATTAAAATAAAGGGGAAAAACGATTAAACGGGTTTTGCGTACCTCAAAATTGGTACCAGACCTGGCGAAACAAATGACATCTAACTGGGTCGGGTACAAAAAATTCCCGCTTTTTTTTTTTTACCGGGTAGTTGGTCGGTTTTTCTGCACACCCCTAATGAATTGGATTGAATGGATAAGACGAGTTTGAATAGTATTAGAGGAATTGAATAAAATAAGACAAGATTGGATTAAATTAGAGTGAATTGAATGAGTGAAACAGACATGATTGGCAATAAAAAATCTTATGTGACACTTGAAATACTCCCCACATGTTCTACTGTTTACTATTGTAATTCACGATTAATTAAATTTTTCCCGAAACTTCTCTAGTGCCCTCTGCTAGGGTTTTTCGTGGAATCATTTTTTCCACTCAAATCATTGATGTGTCAAATCAATTTTAATTCTTTGCTATTACGTTCCTATTCCTTTCCTTGACTATTTTTCCACGGAAGCTGTTTTTCTTGTGGCTTGCGAGTCTTTGTGAGCGTTTTGTGTTCTTAGTTGATTCACAGGGTTGTTTTCGTGAAAGCCTTAGATGGGGATTTTCGAAATCATAGTGGTATGGCGTCGGACATAGATAGAAAATTAAAGGGGTTGGTGTTTTGACGGAGGAGAAGGAGGAGATAGTTGACTATGAGGATAAAGAGAGTAACTTAAAAAGGGATTAATTGCGCCTTTAATTTGATTGGTTGGAAAACTAATGTCCCATAACTCTTATAAAGTTGAAGCCTTGAAAAATACGAATGTGTAATGCATGGAAGCTGATTGAGAACGTGTTGGTAAGGGTTATTGAAAGTAATTTGTTCATGTTCCAGTTTTTTAATTATGCGGATAAGACGAAGGTGCTTAATGATGGGTCGTGGTCCTTTGATAGATACCCATTGCTTTTGAAGGAAGTTGACAGATACACAACCACCGGAGATAACCTTTGATACAATTTGATTCTGGGTAAAGGCGTATGATATTTTACTAGACAAATGTACCCATTGCTTTTGAAGGAAGTTGACAGATACACAACCACCGGAGATAACCTTTGATACAATATGATTCTGGGTAAAGGCGTATGATATTTTACTAGACAAATGTACCAATTCTATGGCTATGGCTATGACTATGGCTTCATGAATAGGGTCATTTGTGGAGTATGATGAATCGGACCCATTGGGTTGGAACAAGTTCATGCGATTCCGTGTTTATTTACAACTCTCTAAACCTTTGCGTAGGGGCATGTGAGTTGCTGTAAAAGGGGGTAGTAAATGGGTGGAGTTAAAGTATGAAAAGTTGATAGATTTTTTCTATGCTTGTGGATTGTTTGGACATGTCTTTCATGGATGCAGACATTATGAGGATAATTTAACGGAAGGAGAACTCTCATATGGTAGTTGGTTGTAGGCTTCCCCAACGAGGAAGAGGAGGGTGATCAATTTAAGAAAGGAGGAGGAGAAGAGGAGGTGTATAGACCTGAAGGATAGTTTGCAAGCTTCTAAAGCTAGGATTAAACTAAACCTGAAGGGAAATAAAGTGGAATCAGGGGATAGGGGTAGTGTTGGTGCTACGAAAGGGGAGGTGGTAGTATATGATAATCCTTTGTTGCTTGGAGGTAGGGTAGGCAGTGGCGGAGGACAGGAGCAATCTAGGGAGGTGAGTGGTGGTGAGGAAAGGCGGTTGAGGAATACTAAGAGAGGGAGGATGGGGGAGGGTGATAATGGACCGATTTATGATGTTCCTATGCATGACACGAAGGAAAATAAAGGGAATGTTCATACTACCCACAAAGGTGATGATTAATTCATTCTCGCGGTGGTGATTCGCGGTGTCTAATACTGCCGTTTGCAATGAATGTTTTAAGCTACAACTGTCGGGGGCTTGGAAACCACCAAGCAGTTGATAAGCTTAAAAATTTGCTACGGAGGGAAAAGTCGGAATTAGTGCTTTTATTGAGATGAAGAAGTGGGTACGTGGGATAAAGAGGATACAACACGTTTGGGTATTACGAATGGTTTTTTCGTGGATGTTGCTGGGAGGTCGGGGGTTTTGGATTACTATTGAGTGATGAAGTGGAAGTTGAGGTGCTCGGGTCTTCTTTTCACCAATTGATTGTTCAATTAAGGGACTTTTAGGGGAGACCCCTTGGGGGTTTACATGTTTTTACAATTGGGTGGATAGCAACCAGAAGCATTTGTCATGGTAGGTGTTGAGGGAGTTAAAAAGGGTATGTGACTTACCATCATTAGTAGTGGGTGATTTTAACCAAATCCTTTTCAATCAAGAAAAGAAGGCGAGCCTTTGAGAGCGGATGAGTGTGAGTTACAAAATATTGGGTATTATGGTGAACCATTCAACATGGTGGAATAAGCAAATTGAACCACGCGTGGTTATGAAAAGGCTTGATAGAGGTTTGGCATCAATGGGTTGGTTTGAGCTTTTACCGTCTTTAAAAACTCATCATTTATTTCTTGAGAGTTCGGATCATTGCCTGATTAAAGTTGCAGAAATACCAAGACCGTATGGAGATAGGAGGAGAAGGAAGAGGTTTAGGTTTGAAGACTTGTGGGTGCCATCCTCAAGTTGAGAGGGAGGCGTAGGAGAGAGCTTATGCGGGTGGAGAGGGGGGTAGTGTGCTGCATGAAATTCAAGAGTGTGGTGTAGCTTTGAGTGTATGGAGTAAAAAGGAGTTTGGGATATTGGGAGGAGGGTGAAGGAGACACAGTGGAAGCTTGTAGAGATTGATCGGGGTAGCCCTACGGAGGAAATAGTGATGAAACAGGTGGAGATATGTACAGAGCTGGATCATTTGATGAATTTAGAGGAAACTTTATGGAGACAATGGTCTAGGATGGATGACGTAAAGGAATGGGATCATAATAGTAGATTCTTCCATCTTAAAACTTCGGGATGTAAAAGGAGGAATATGATTAGAGGTGTGAAAGACGATCGAGGGAGGATACGGGTGGAGCATGAGGAGGTCGAGAGGGTGGCGGTTAAATTTTTCATGATCTTGTTACTGCTATGAATCCAGATTCTTTTGAAGAGGCTTTCGTTGGACTATAACCTCGAGTCTCTACTTTTATGAACAATGAGATTACAAGACCGTTTGACCATGAGGAGGTACGTATGGCTTTATTCCAAATGCATCTTAGTAAAGTCCCAGGCCCTGATGGTAAGAATGCTAATTTTTTTCAAAGGTTTTGGCATATTATGGGGGGAAGAGGTGAAGAGTTATGTGCTAGATATGATCAATGGGAATAGGGACTTGTCAAAGATTAATAACACTTACATAAAAAATCCGAACTCCATGAATGATTTTCGCCCTAATAGTTTGTGCAATGTTATTTATAAAATTATTTCCGAAATGTTAGCTAATTTATCTAATATTGTGTCCCTAAATCAGAGTGCTTTCGTTCTCGATCGTTTGATTAGTGATAATACCCTGATTGCTTATGAGTGTTTTCGTTATATGAGTAGCTTGTGTACGGGGAAGAAGGGGTGCATGGCGGTTAAGCTTGATATGAGCAAGGCGTATGATAGGGTGGACTGGTTGTTCTTGGATAATGCTATGCTAAGGCGTATGATCGGTCGGTCACTCATGTAGTTATTATTAACGGAGAAGCCTCAATTTCTTTTGTGCCAAGGAAGGGCCTTTGGCAAGGGGATCTCCTATCTCCATATTTATTTATATATTATTTGTGAAGAGGTTTTCTCACACTTATTGCATGTGACGTCTAATAAGAAGTTCCTTCAAGGGGTCTTCATTAGCCGAAATACTTCAAAATTCTCCTATATCTTATTTGCGAATAATAGTATGATTTTTTGTAGAGCTCAATCTAGTGATGTGCAGGCCCTTAAAGGTGTTCTTAATACCTATTCGAAGGCTCTTGGTCGATTAATAAATTTCACTAAGTTAAAATTGGTTGTAAGCTCTAATGTGGAGGCTAGTTTGAAGAAGGCTCTGACAAATAGGCTTGAAATGTGGTTTGTGATTGGGTTTGAAGGAAAGTATTTAGGGATTCCAACTTGGTTTAGGAGGTTTAAAGTCTAGGTATTTGTTCCTTTGAAAGAACGTATATGAAAGAAAATAATAGATTGGAAACAACAAATCTTATCTTTCGTGGGTAAGGAAGTCCTACTAAAGGCGATAGCCCAAGCGACTCCTACCTATTTGATGGATTTGTTTAAGTTTCCCTCAGGTTTTGTCATGAGATTCAAAGAATGATGGCTAGGTTTTGGTAGGGGTGCATTGAAGGGGAAAGGAAGTTTCATTGGCTTGCATGGGATAAGTTTTGTGCACCTATAAGAGAGGGAGGGCTCGGGTTTAGAAAGGTGATGGAATATAATGAGGCAATGTTAGCCAAGCAATGCTAGCGTTTTTGAAATTTCTAAACTTGTAGTCTTCAAGGGTAATCAAGGCGCAGTATTTTCCGGACAAGAGCTTCATGGAGGCGAATATGGGTGGAAGGCATAGTTATGTTTGGAGGAGTATTTGTGGGGTGAGGTGGGTAATAGAGAAGGGTTGCAAGTGGTTGGTCAAAAATAGGAAGAGCGTGAATATATGGTGTAACTCTTAGTTAAATCGGCCTCGTTCTTTTAAGCCTATTTCCCAAAGGCCTCCAAATACAGATTGTATCAAGGTGGCAGATTTAATTAATGATAAAGGGGGTGGTTGGAATATTGAGTTAGTGCAACAACTCTTTCTTTCTTTAGAGGTAGATAAGGTAATTAACATACCTCTTCCGTTGATTGATTTAGATGGCGCGTTGGTATAGGAATATTTGAAGGGTGATGTATACACGGTTCACCCGAGCTATCATTTTATTAATCATTTTAAGGATCTTGTTCAAGTTAGGTCGAGCTTTTCTATGAACCGAGGTGTGTGGATGAAATTATGGCAGCTTAAAATTCCTCCTAAGGTGCGTGTTTTCCTCTAGAGACTATGTAATAAGGTTATACCTACAGAGGCGAGTAGATACCACTTCACCTATGTGTATAATATGTGGCCGTGAAGAGGAAAGCGAAATCCATGCAATTTGGGGCTGCCATTGGGTGAAGGCTGCGTGGGGGTACTTATTAGAGGTGGTGGGTATTGATGAGGGCTTTGTGGTGGATGCTGAAAGTTGGGTATGTTGGGTTCTAAAGAATTTTAACATGGAGGATGTTGTGAAGATTGTGATGATGGCGTAGGAGTTATGGAATTATAGAAATGAGTTGGTGCATGAGGGTGAGACGAGGTGCCCAGAGGAAGTAGTGTGGCGTGACATGACTATGCTTGAGGCTTATGTTGAAGAAAATGAGGAACATGTGAGGCGTTTTGCAAGTGGCGGCTCACGAGCTAGGGGGGCGATTACCACCGCAGGGACTACACTACCACAAGGCGTCACCAAGATCAATGTGGATGGGGCTATTTTTTAAGATCGTGGGGGTGTGGATGGGAGTGGTTGTACATGATAGTAGGGGAGTAGTGTTGCACACCGCATGCGGACAGATTCAGCAGTGTTTGGAGATTCCAATTGTTCAGGCTAAAGTAATATTACTTGGTTTAAGACTTGCAAGACAATGCTATTATACCGGGGTAGTTGTTGAAAGTGATTGTTGGCAAGCTATAAACATGTTGAAGGCTAATAGAGTGGATGGGTTGTATTTGGGTGTTGTTGTTAGGGAGGTTTTATTGTTAGCTAGTTTGTTTGAGTCAATTTCTTTTGTTCATGTTAGTAGGGTGGCCTATGAGGCCACTCATAGGCAGGGGTGTGAAAAAAATTCCGATTCCGAATCTCTAATTCGGTTTTCCAAATTTTCATTCCGGATATCCGGTCCCGAAATTTGAAATTAGGAAAAATCGAACCGGATATCCTTTTTTAAAACCGGATGCCGGATCGGAACTTGAATGAAATTTATAAAGTTCGGATGCTGGTTTTTTAAGGAGAACAAAAAGGAAAAAAAAAAAAGAAAACTAGATATCCGATTTTTAAAAAGGATAATTAAGTGTTTTAGAAGAAATTTGATTAAAAAATCACAATCCCTCTAAAATTCCGGATTTCCAATCTGGATTTCCCGGATATCTGGAACGGAATAAGTTTTATATTCCGAATATCCGGTTTTCCGATCCGGAAAAAAATTTTTGGTATCCGGTTTTTGCACACCCCTACTCATAGGATGGCTCATCTTACCTCTCTTTCTTTTCCGACAAGAGTGAGGGATGTGGGTTGTCCAAGCGAGTTGGAGGATTAATCGCAACTGATTTTATCTATCAATAACTTTGCGGCTTAGCCGTTTGCATCAAAAGTAAAAATATATATATATTGAATGAATGAAACAAGCTAAAAATGGATTGAATGGATATAACGAAATTTGAACTTATTGGGAAAAAAATTTCATCAAGAGAAACAGTAACCATGGAAATTTTCCAAAAAAAAAAAAAAAAAACCAAATGTGTAATTTCATAATTTTATTATGGAGTATTGTATAAACCTTCACCAAATTCTAGTGCAATAAGAGCCTAGTAAAATAGGTAAAGCCTTATAGTTTGTGCAATTGTGCCTTTCGAAAATGGAAGTAGCTACAGAGAATACTAGAAAAGGGGGTTAAACAAATCTTAGTAACCTACTTTAGAAGTTAAAAGAAATGAGATGGGGTTTTCCTATAAGGCTATAGTGACATAACTGAAATATAAAGTAAATTTTATCATCAAAGGTACGATTGGTTGTATCATATAACATCTCTATAATTGTAGACACCTAATTTAGTCCCCCTGTCCCGCGGCAGGACTCTATGATGATTAAAAAACTCATTGCTCTAGAAGATTGGATAATCGAGCATACTTGGGCATAAAAATAAATCTCGGATATTATAAAATTTCCATTCTTATTTAACGGACCTTTTATCCCAATGGCTCTTTTATTATTTTAAATAAATAAATTAAATTAAATTAAATTAAAAAAAATCTTTCAAAGAAAAAAAAACGTAGCGCGCTTAATTTAGTCACGCTGACAGCTCAGCGTGACTAAGTTAGCAGCGCTACCCTAGTAGCATTGTAGGGTTTCCTGCGCTACTGGGCCAGTGCGATTCGGCGTACCGCGCTACCAGCCCAGCGCGATTAGGGTTCCCACGCTGTTATAAAAACCTTCATTTCCTTCATTTCTCAAAAAAACAAAAAAAAAAAACTTTTTTTACTTATTCTCTCCCTCATACTTAATTAATCCGATTATTGCTTTTAAACAACCTTATTTTTTATAATAATTATTTATTATTTATTTGCTATTTATTTTAAAAAAGTTGCTACAAATTTTGATAATATTGAAACAATAATTCGACTGTGCCCAAATTAACACTCGACGACTCCAATCTTCATACGGGAAGTGGTACGTTTCCTGAGAGCCCTAAAAATCAAACTTGTGGATTTGTTGTTGTTGGTTTTCCGAATCATTTACCGCTTTTATCATTTTGTTTTTGTTAAAGGGCTTAATTTGAATTAATTTATCACATTAAACTAAGATAATTTTTGGACAAATTGTATCATGCTAGGAACCTTGAATTAATCTTAACGACGATTTGACTAAATTATTAGGTTTTATGTGATTTCACCTTAATAATAGTAATTTTGTGTTAGGTTGTAAATTATTATTTTGTGGTTGTAGGGGCCCCGGATTTTAGGATCCCAAATTTTTTTGGTCACCTTTCCCAAGTCGTCCATAGGTCGAGTGAGACCTAAAAAATTGGCTTAAGGAAAGGTGAAATGGACTTTTTTAGAAGTATTTTGCAAAAAACAGGAGCGCAGGAATTTCAGTCGCGCTAGCATGGTAGTGTGGCAGAGTTTGTCACGCTACAGGTGCAGCGCGGCAGACTTTGTGACGCTGCGACGTTAGCGTGACAAAGTCTGTCGCGCTACGCTATTTTTGTGTTTTTTTTTTTTGCCTTTTTTTTTCGAGTGAGATAATAATATACGGATACGGGCGATGCTAGTAAGAAGTCGTCAATGAGTTTTAGGAACTAAACTCATAAACCGTGTATTTAGATTCGATACGAATGGGACTCGAATAAGGGATGTTTGTCTAAATTGCACGATCCTCTCCGATACCATGGGATGACTCCAAGTGTGTGTCGAGCGAACCAAAGATTGGACTCGGGGCGAATGTACTAACATGACGGAGTGCGTCGGGTTAGCCCATAGGCGGCCATTACTAGTTTCCTCTTAACCATACAGAATTTACATTTAGAGTCACACAAAAATATCAATTACAAAATTCACAAAAAAAGCATTAAATTGTTAGTGAATCACAAAAAAAAAAACTAATTAATTTATCTCAAACCGTTATTAAAATCAATTTAAGGAGCCTAACATGATTAGATTTGTCCGAAAGAATTATCTTGATTAAGCGTTGCAAACAATCAATTTTAAGTCCTTTAACAATAATAACGTGATAAAGCAGTAAATAAATAGTGAAACAACAACTTAAAAGTCCATAAACATGATTTTTAGGGCTCTCAGGAAACGTACCACTTCTCCTTTGAAGATTGTCTTCGTCGAGTATTAATTTGGGCGGAGTTTCGAATTATTGTTTCGATATTATTAAAATTTGTAGCCACTTTTTAGTAAAATAAATAGCAAATAAAATGATAAATAATTATAATAAGAAAAAGGTTGTTAAAAGCAATATTCAGATTATTTAAGTATGAGGAAGAAAGTGAGTTAAAAGATGTGTTGAGAAACGAAGGAAATGAGGGTTTTTATAACAGCGTGGGAACCCTAATCGCGCTGGGCCGCTAGCGTGGTACGCCGAATCGCGCTGGCCCAATCGCGCAGGGAACCCTACAACGCTACTAGGGTAGCACTGTTAGCTTAGTCACGCTGAGCTGTCAGCGTGACTAAATTAACCGCGCTACCTTTTTGATACATCTTTTTTTTTATTATTTATTATTATTTATTATTATTATTATTTTATTTTATTTTATTCATTTATTTAAAATAGTAAAAGAGGCATTTGGATAAAAAGGTCCGTGAAATAAGAATGAGATTTATTTTTTGGCCCAAGTATACTTGATTATCTAATCTTCTAGAGAAATGAGTTTTTTAATCATCATAGAGTCCCGCCGCGGGACAGGGGACTAAATTAGGTGTCTACAGTTAGCCCCCACTTTGATTGAGTCTGAGTAAGACGACAATGAAAGTATGCTCGAATCATTTTCCGAGGCTTTCATATCCAGAGCCATGAGCTCCTCATTAACCAATGGGCGTAGCAAATTTTAGAGAGCGAAGGCTCTCGAAACTGAAATGAAAATAAATTCGCTTATTTATCAAAACACTTAGCAAATAAATTAGTATTAGTATTTTGGAATAAGTTTTCTTTTGATTGGAAACAAGGTAATAAATTCGCTTATTATTACTATTTTGACTAAATTTGCTTATTTACTGAAATTATTGAAAAAATGTAATAAATTCGCTTATTTATTACTATTTTGAGTAAATTCGCTTATTTACTGACATTATTGGAAAAAATGTAATAAATTCGTTTATTTATTACTATTTTAATTAAATTCGCTTATTTACCGAAAATATTGAAAAAATGTAATAAATTCGTTTATTTATTATTATTTGGAGTAAATTCGCTTATTTACTAATATTATTGAAAAAAATGTAATAAATTCGCTTATTTATTACTATTTTGAGTAAATTCGCTTATTTACCAAAAATATTGTAAAAATGTAATAAATTCGTTTATTTATTACTATTTGGAGTAAATTCGCTTATTTACTGATATTATTGAAAAAATGTAATAAATTTGCTTATTTATTACTATTTGGAGTAAATTCGCTTATTTACAGATATTATTAAAAAAAAAAGTAATAGATTCGCTTATTTATTACTATTTAGAGTAAATTTGTTAATTTACCGAAAATATTGACAAAAGCTCACAAGATGGTCATGAGATAACACCTTATCCTAATGTAATCCACTTTTGGAACATTTGGAATAAAGCATGCTCAAAAGATCATCCTCAAGAATCAAGTCCAAAGCAAAACAAATACAGCACAACTCACGAACTGCGCCAGCCGTGTAGCGTCGTTGCAGCAACCACGCTGAAGAAGCAGCGCTGCAAGTCTTGTGGCGCTGAGCCTATTAGTGCAGCTCCTTCACCCATGCCATAAGGTCAGCGTTCTACTCTTTGCTATGCTGTGTTGTGGTTTATTGCTTGATTTACAAATGTTGATGTTGAAATTATGCTGTGCAGGTAGCGAGGTTGGTTTACTAGCGCTCAGGGCGTAGCGCTGCTAGAGTAACCGCGCTGAGCAGTTAGCGTGTTCAACCAAACAACGCTGGAGCTGCAGCGTTGGTCCTCCAACCACGCTGTGAGTTGTTGTTTTTTTTTTTTTTCTTTTTTTTAAAGCTTACTTTTGAGAACTATGGGATGAATTTGTGCTTACATTAGAGGATTGATTGCTCTAATTTATTCGATTTGTAGTCATAAGGATGTTAAGTTTGTGACAATTCATATTTGCTCTTGTTTTTATCAAACATGTATGTTTTTGGCAAATGATTGTTCTAATGATGTTAGAATGAAGTATAATGCTCCATGAATCATTTGAGAATTGTTCTTATTACTCATGTCATGACCCATGTATTTTGACGTTTTAAAGAGTAGGATGCTCTTAATTAGAGAGTGTAGTTGATTAGTCTTAATCAAAACTAGAAAAAAACTTCTTGAATAGTTTTAATTATAAGGGCAATGAGCTCTTAATTAATAATCAAAAGTGAAAAAATGCTCTTGATTATTTTATTTATAAGAGTAATGGGCTCTAGAAAAAATGCTCTTGATTAAATTATTTTATTTATAATCAAAAGTGAAAATAATGCTCTTAATTTAATAAAGAAGAGTAATGAGCTCTTAATCAAAAGTGAAAATGCTCTTGATTAATTTATTTTATGTATAAGAGTAACGTGCTCTTTAATTAATAAAGAAGAACAATGGGATTTTAATTAATAATCAAAGGTGAAAAAAAAAAATGTTCTTGATTAATTTTTTTATAAGAGTAACGTGCTCTTAATTTAATCAGTGATCAAAAGTGAAAATACTCTTGAAAATAATTTTACTTTATTTATAAGAGTAGCGTGCTCTTAATTTAAAAGAAGCGCAATGGACTCTTAAATTAATAATCAAAAGTGAGAAAAAATGCTCTTGATTAATTCATTTTATTTATAAGAGTAACGTGCTCTTAATTTAATAAAGGAAAGCAACGGACTCTTAGTAAAAGATGCTCTTGCTAAGTTAATAAGCTATCCTAGTTTGTGGATTACAGCAATGTCTTCCCCTAGAAACGAGCAAGATGGAGGGGAGAGAGAGGGAAGAACGGATACCCGTAAACGTCGTGCTAAAAACCGTTCAAAGAGTAAGAATCGAGTACCACACCCTGCATGGGAGCCCCCACTTGAGTGGGATAATCGTGTCTTGAAACTTGATCCTGACCATCATATATCTTCTCGAGCATCAAGAGGAATTGTAAGTAATATATTTTTTTTTTTTTTTTTTTTCAATATTTTACGAATTTTAGATGATATATGTAAGTGAAATGTTATAGGTTGATGATGAATTACGACGATATGATTCCGGGAAGATGCTTGGTAAAATTTATGATACTCTCGATGCAAATACCAAAGAGTTGGTCAAGGTGAGTGGTTTTCAAGATTTCTTAGAATCTTATATAGAGAAAGAGAGATGTAAGATGTCTGCTTGTTTAGTTAGGGGAATGATGGAATGGTTTTGGGATACAACTAACACCTTTCATTTCCCATGGGGAGAGATGGCTATAACTCCTTTCGATTATAGGATGATTACTGGATTACCCTTGGCGGGTATGGATATCATCCCTAATGAAGGAATGACAGGAAAAGAGCCAATGATAGGTGATTTACTTGGGCCGATCTACACCCGATTAAAATTGTATGAGAGAGTTTTCCCTTGGAGTGAATTGTCGGATGTTCTAGCCAATGAAGACATTATGGCAGAAACCACTTCCCTTCAAAGAGCTAGGATCTTCCTTTTATATTTGATTGGTAGTACCTTTTTAACAGACAAAGGGCAACGAGTGGCCTTTTCTCTTATCCCATTATTGTCAGATTTGAAAGGAATCAAAGATTATTGCTGGGGGAAAGCGGGTTATGTGCATTTAATATCTGAAATGCGTAAGACATCCCGAGTCATGGATGACCCGCTAAAGAGAGAATGTGTCCCGGCTTCCCTAGGAGGCATTCCTCGAGTTATTGAGGTAACAAATTCTTTTACAATGTGCTTATCCACTTATTTTATTTTGCTTTTCTAACCTTTTCTTTTCAGGTGTGGTATTTTGAACATTTCCCAACTCTTGCCCCAATAAATGACCGACCTAAGAGATTCCCGATGAGCCGCAGATGGGGAAGACGGCTTAACATTCATCATAAGACAGATGTAATACGCCAATCGATTTATAACCTTCCTGAAGAGCAAGTAGGGACTTATTGTATATATACATTTATATATATTTATAACTACAATAAATGATTTTTAATTTTCCTTCTGTTGTAGATTATCTTTCGTCCATGGGACGGGATACCAGATATTAGCCCTGGAGTGCAGGTTTCACCACCTCTTGAGGAAGCCAGGATCCTTTTGAAAGGATGTAGGCAACTTGTTTGGTTTTTGGGAGAACGTGTTGTTCGTCAAACTTATTCTCCTATTCCTTTAGCTCCCATGGATCCACCTGTCTTCATCTTAGACTCGAGTAAGGTTCCCGCTACCTCTATGGATGATTTTCTGAGAGGACTCACAGCTCGGGAGTTAGTTTTTGCTGGTGTTAATTACAAAAATTGGGTTCAGGCTCGGCTACGTCCTTTTCCAACATTTGTTAGGGTATCTTACCTTTCCTTTCCCTTTTTCACGCATTTGCATTTTAAATATATGTTTATTTGTTTATATGTTTATATGTGCAAAGAATGATGATATTGAGGGTTGGCAAGTTCCTTAGCGAAATATCAAATACATTGATGGTTTCGGGAATTTGATTGATGACACTGTGCCATTTGCTGAGGAAGAGGAAGAAGATGTTCCTTATATCCCTGAGAATGTTGACATGGTAAGCCTTAGGTTTGTCCTTATCTTTACTCGACTCTTATTATTATTATTACTGACATTTTTCATTGTTAATTTTAAATGACTTGTTTAATTGCAGGTGCCTAGGACAACTACAAAAAAGGTAATCAAAGTATTGAATGCGTTTCGCACTGCTTATAGGAAGACAAAACATGCTTTTGCGTGCCAGAGCGTCACCATGGCTAGGGTAGGTTTCCCTATGTGTTGCCCCTATTTCTAGTTTCATGTCTTTATCACCTATGGGTAAATTTTGTGCATTATTTTCTTTTTGTAGGACGTTGTGCCGCGTTATACAACACACGGGACATTTCGTCCTCCTCGTCCCCCTCGTCCTCCGGGTGGCCATTACAGGCGTCCCCCTTTTACGGAAGGTCCGAGTAGTGGCCAACAAATGCGGCCTCCGATCCTTGATCATGAAAATAGAGCTCAAGAGGAGCCTAATAGAGACGAGGGAGGAAGTAGTCAGCAAGTCAATCCGCAACAAGGATATGATCCTTATGCTGGCTATTATAACCATGGTCAAGGTGGCGGGTGGTCCCAAGCTCAAGAATGGGATTATTATGGTGGAGGCCAAGGGCCATATCCAAGAGTTCCTTATGAGATGGGGCGATTTTCGTCGTATGAACCACCAAGGATTAACACTCAAATGCAGCAGGAGGATCGAAGACATTCTACTGATTCTTATACTCCTCGCACTGGTGCCATGCATTATTTCTTTGACTATGGGCCACCACAGTAGTTTTTGGTGGCATGTAATTTGCTAACATTTGTATTCGTAGTTTAATTCAAACTCAATTTATTATTTTGTAATCATGGATTTATAAACATATGTAAGCCTTGGGCTTTTTATGCTAATATTTGAGAACCAAGGGCATATATGCTAGTTCATTTTATTTTATTATTTTTTTTTTTTTTGTAAAGTGTTGGAGGATTAATCCGACTTACTCCTGAAAAAACAATCACCAAAATTAGTTAGTAGGGAAAGGGGGGCATATCTCATTTTCCTTAAATAAATATGATTTGAAAAGTTAATTTTAAAGAAGTCCAAGAAATAAAATCACCCAAAATAATTAAAGAATGGAAAGAATCTCGCAAATGGGCTGATTATGGAAGTTTTATGCAGCGCAGGAGGATTTGGAACGCTGTATTTGTAGCGCTGTCAAAACTGTCGCGCTACGCGCGTAGCGTGACTAGTGTTGCCACGCTGCTGTCGTAGCGTGGTAAACCTTGTCACGCTGCCACGTCAGCGCGACTAAAACTGAAACGTTGCTTTATTTCTTATTATTTCCCAAAACAAATTTAAGGAAGTTGCCTAGTGACCCTCTTGGTTAAATATAAGAACGAACAATTATACATTGATCAACAAAATCCCTTACAAAAGTTTTCTTTGTTAGAGAGAAAAGAAGGAGGTAAAGAATGTCTCAAAATTTCATTCGTGAGTTAAACCGTTGGATTTCTTCTTTGTCTGTAGAGGAACGCCTTGAATTCAATGCTTATCATCTGGATGCTTTGTTTTCTTTGAGGCAAGCTCGTATCAATTGGGATTTCCTTCATGCCGCCATTAATTTTTGGGATCCTCAATTCCATGTTTTCACCTTTGCCAACAATAAATTGACCCCCTTTTCGGAAGAATTAGGCGCGATTGTTGGTTTTCCAGTGGAAGCTCTTCCGGCTGTACCTAACCTTCAACAAGGGTTTGGTAAGGACTTTCAGAGACTACTTGGACTAACTAAGTTCGAGACCAAGGAAATTCTCAATGGCCAACACTGTGATCTTTTGAAAATTATTGCAAGATTTTCCTCTCCTTCAGACAACTTAACAATACAAAGGTACAAAAGACGTGCTTTATGCTTATGTTTGCTATCAGGATATTTATTTGTTAATGATGGAGGAAATATGGGAAATGCTTCACTAATTGCAATTGCTGAGCAAATCGAAGGTGATCGTACTCCTATGCCTATGGTGATTAGTGAGACCATCATAGCATTGGACGCATGCAAAGCGAATCCATCATTGCACTTTTCGGGAAGCCCTTTATTGCTTCAGGTAATATTCTAACCTTGGGCTAAAATATTAATTAAAATAGATGAATTATTATGAACTTATGAAAGGAAAGAAGATTTTTTGTAGTTGGAATCGTAGCGTCAGTAGTGAATTAGCGCTATCAGTCACAGCGTGGCTAATTCTGTGACGCTACGAGTGTAGCGCAGTAGGATCTGTCGCGCTGACAATGTAGCGCTGTTTGTTTTGCAGCGCTCAATTGTTAGCGTAGTAGAGTTTCCAGCGCTCCTGTTTATCTTCCATAATGTCTATTTTTCGTAATTTCAAACCATAATTATTCAATGCTATGTAACAATCTTGGATTGTCATTTATTTCCTTATTTAATTAATGCAGATTTGGCTTAGTGAGCGCCTTAAGACCATCGAACAACCCCTTAACGCCATGAAATACAACTTCAAATCATTTACTATGAGGAGGAATTTGTTCCCAAGGAAAACTCTAGCGGAGTGTATGTCACTTATGTCTCATGGAGGTCTTTCAATTAGATGGGTCATTCCATGGTGGTTTATCAAGGAGATGGTTGGAAGTCATGAGTCAACACCATATGTGCCCTTCTTGGTTTGACGAAAATTACTTATTTCTTTCCGACCCGTCTTTTGAGGCAATATGGTATGAAACAAAGTATTCCTAGCCTTGACACTGACCCCCTTACTTGCTTGGAACTTCAGGGCCCTGCCATTACCGCATGGACAAAGTATTGGGCCAATCGTCCATGATAGGCTTTTCCGAGGAATGGTTGTTCTACTCAACTATCACAAAGTTACAAGGATTGGATGCTTGCTAAGAGTAAAGAGGAGAGGGATAAGGCCCGGGGCCTTGAAGTTACTGAGAGGTCTAAAGGCCCACAGGTCTATAGGGCTCCAAAAAACAGGATTGCAATGGGAGAGGGAAAGAATGAGACTTCTTTAAAGAGAAAGAATGAAGCTGGATCTGTTTTTGATAGGCTAGGTCCAAGAAATAAGAAAAATGCTCCTTCCTTACTTGGGGTGGAAATTGGACAACCAAAGTTAAATGAAAAGACCCAAAAAACTATAGAAGGTAAGGGGAAAAGAAAGATGGTATGGACTCGTAAAGAGAGCAAGCTCAAACCTATGGAGGAGCAATTTGATGAAGGTTTCTCAAAAGAAGTGAATAATGAAGAAAAGCTCAAAGATGATCCTAATGGGATGGAGGAAGATCCGGAAGTAGATGAAGACCCAAAGCATGCTCGTAAGGAAAAGGAAGAGTAGTGTTTGACTTTATTTATTTTATCATTTTCAATAAAGTGCATGTGCACTACTAGCGTAGGCTTTAAAGTAGTCCCTTTTGTTTTGATGATTTCAATTATGCAACTCTTAAAACATTAATGAAGGACAATATTATTTTTTTATTTTTCATGCAAACAAAATTTAGTTATTTACATTAGAAGTTATTGATAATTCATCCAATAAAAACTAATTATGTATTTAAATGGGCCGAACTTAGAATAAGTTGCCTACGTATCCAAAAGGAATCAGGCCGTGCGTAGTTCTAATTATTATATATATTTTATCGAAAAGACTTGAATGAGCCTTTTATCGAACCTTCGTGGGTCCTTAAAATCATGTGAAACCTTTAAATGAGGTCTTTCATAGTTCAATAGTTTAGTCAAACATAGATATTCACTGAAACTATTGAAATGTAACATGCATTCAGCGCAGTTGAAATTCTAACGCTGGGGTTGTAGCGCTACAGAACAAATAACGCTGCACGGTGCAGCGTGGTTACAATTGTCACGCTGACATGGCAGCGCGGTTAGAATTGTTACGCTGCAAGGTCAGCGCGGTTGAATTTTCAGCGCTGCCCCTTTCTTATTTATTTAACTACTTTTATTATGTATAGCTTTTGGTTTTGTATAGAATAGGTTACGATGCTTTTCCTTTTCTCGATTTGCCCATTTTACATAATAATATGAGCCAAATTGGGCCCATATGTTGTAGGACTTAGTGTGAGTCCATGATTGTCTTGCAATTTTAAGCGTAAAACTTCTTCAATTGGTCCAAATTAGTTAATTGAGTAAATTCAGCCCCATCTATGTCAATTAGTTTTACCGCACCGCCTGATAGGATTTTCTTAACAATATACGGCCCCGTCCAATTGGGTCGGAATTTCCCTCTTGGATCGGTGGGTGGGGCTCGTACCTCTTTTAGAACTAAATCTCCTTCATTAATGTTTCTTGGCTTAACTCTTTTATTAAAATGTTTTGCAATCCGTCTTTGATATATTTGTACGTGATGCAAAGCTTTTAATCTTCGTTCATCTAAGAGAATAAGTTCTTCATACCTTGCCCGAACCCATTCAGCTTCAGGTATTTCACTTTCTAGGACTATGCGAAGAGAGGGTATTTCCAACTCAACAGGTTGAACTGCTTCCATACCATACACTAAGGAGTAAGGGGTGGCTCCTGTGGACGTTCGTATGGAAGTTCGATATCCCCATAGAGCAAAGTGAAGTTTATGAGGCCAATCTTTATAATGTTCGGCCATCTTTTTTATGATGACAACAACATTTTTGTTTGCAGCCTCTACTGCTCCATTCGTTTGGGGTCTATAAGGGGAAGAGTGCCTATGTTGTACTTTGTATCGTTGTAAGAGATCAATTACTTCTCCTTTAAAATGAGATCCATTGTCACTAATGAGTTCATGTGGGACTCCGTAACGACAAAAGATGTTTTGTTCAATGAATTTGGCCACATGTTTAGCGGTTATTTTGATATATGAGGCTGCCTCAACCCACTTTGTGAAGTAGTCAACGGCGACCAAAACGAACGTATGTCCTCCAACACCACTGGGCGTTATTTTCCCGACTATATCAATACCCCAGGTGGAGAATGGCCACGGTGAAGTATAATTGTATAGCTCTACAGGAGGTAAATGTTGTAAGTTAGCAAATATTTGGCATTTAGGACATGTTTTTACATAGTTGCAGCAATCATCTTCCATTGTCGTCCAGTAATATCCTAAGCGTGTTATCTTTTTTGCTAACATCTTACCATTCATGTGGGGACCGCAGACGCCATTATGGGTGTCTTCCATAAGTCGCTTGGCTCGTGTTTTGTCAACACATAGCAAATTAAGCCCCTTTGAGGTTCTTTTATACAATCTACCCTGAATTTCGATATATTGAGAAGATAATAATCTTATTGCCCTTTGAGTTCGAAGGCTTGAATTCCGTGGGAATTCTCCTTTTATTTTGTAATTGAGGACATCTTGATACCACGGAACTTCGTTCTCATTATCAGGGGCATCTTCAATAGCGTTACAATAGGCAGGTTCTTGCCTCCTTTCAACGCTTAAAGTTATCGATGCTAGGTTATGTGGGATATTTATCATTGATGATAATTTAGCAAGGGCGTCGGCGAATTGGTTATCATCCCGAGGGAGGTATTGGTATTGGATATCATCAAAGTTTTCAGTTATGGTGTCTAAGTGTGTTTGATAGAGTGCTAGGCTAGCACTTCTTACTTTCCACTTTCCAGACACATGATTTATGATGAGTGATGAGTCTCCAAATACTCTTAGTCTTTTAATCCCTAGACCTACTGCTGCCTCTAATCCAACAATGCATGCCTCGTATTCAGCTGCATTATTAGTGACTTCGAAGTCTAATTTGACTGATATTGGAACATGTGCACCATCTGGACTAACTAGAAGAACCCCTACTCCACACCCCTTTTGGTTAGAAGCGCCGTCAAAGTAGAGGGCCCAACTATCGTCTTCAGTCATTAAGAGGTCTTCATCTGGGAAGTTATATGCTTCCGTCTTTTCCTCGTTAGGAGGGAACTCAGCCAAGAAATCTGACACTGCTCGTCCTTTAATTGTTTTTGAAGGGACAAATTGAAGGTCAAATTCGGCCAACATAACAAGCCACTTCGAGAGGCGACCATTTAGTGCTGGCTTGTCAAAAAGGTATTTTAATGGGTCCAAATGGGACACAACATGGACAGAATGGGAAAGCAAGTAATGCCTAAGCTTTTTAGATGCCCATACCAAGGCCAAGCAAGTTTTCTCCAACTGTGAATACCGAGTTTCATACTGGATGAACTTTTTACTTAAGTAATATATGGCCTTTTCTTCTCCATTTATTTCTTGCGCGAGCATGGCTCCGGCAGCAGTTTCAGTGATAGTTAAATATAGTCTTAGAGGGACTCCAGGTATTGGTGGTACAAGTATCGGAGGCTTGAGAAGATATTCTTTTATTTTTTCTAAAGCCTCTTGACATTTGTCATCCCATTCCACCTTTTCTTCCTTCTTCAATTTCTTGAAGATGGGCTCACAAACCATAGTTAATTTTGATATGAATCGACTAATATATTGGAGCCTACCTAAGAATCCTCGGATTTGTTTTTCATTTTTAGGGGAAGGCATGTCTAGTATAGCTTTGATTTTAGATGGATCAATTTCTATACCCCCGCGTGCTAACTACGTATCCAAGCAACTTTCCAGATTTTACTCCGAAGGTGCATTTCTGCGGATTCAGCCTCATATTATATTTTCTTAGTCTAGTAAAGAATTTCCTTAGGGCAGGAATGTGCCCTTGTCGGTCTTTTGATTTTACAATCATGTCATCTACATAGACCTCTACTTCCTTATGCATCATATCATGAAGCAATGTAGTAGCAGTCCTTTGATAGGTTGCTCCAGCGTTTTTAAGTCCAAAAGGCATTACTTTGTAACAGAAAGTTCCCCATTCGGTAATGAATGTGGTTTTTTCCATGTCTTCCGCAGCCATTTGTACTTGGTTGTAACCTGCATAGCCATCCATGAACGAAAGGAGTTCATGGTTAGCCGTGTTGTCTACGAGGAGATCAATGTGTGGTAGTGGAAAATCGTCTTTAGGACTAGCTTTGTTTAAGTCCCGAAAATCTACATAAATTCTCACACGTCCGTCCTTTTTCGGAACTGGAACAACATTAGCTACCCATTCTGGGTATTTTGAAACGCGTATGAAACCAGCATCTAATTGTTTGATAATTTCCTCTTTGATTTTGAGGGCAACGTCAGGCTTCATACGTCTCAACTTTTGTTTGACGGGTTTAATTGTTGGATTGAGTGGAATTTTGTGTTTCGCGATTTCACGATCTATGCCAGGCATATCTTTGTAGGACCAAGCAAAAACATCGTTAAATTCTTTGAGCGTGTTCATTAAGTCTGTGCGCTCTTGTAAATTAAGAGGTAAGCCAATTTTTAGTTCTTTTATATCTTGTTCATTATCGATATTAATGGATTCAGTTTCTTCTATTACAGGCGTGCGATTTTCAAATTCTTCCATGAACTTTATTATCTCAACTGGTTCATCATTAGTTGATTTTTCAGATGAATTAATTATTGCAAGACAATTATAAGGGGAGTGGGGAGAAGAGCGTGGATAAGCAACAGTTGCATAATTATTCAAATCATCAAGGAGTACATCAAAGAGGGACTCAATTCCCTTATAGCTTAATCTACATTAGGCACGGGAGGAATCGAGGAGCAGATATAGCTAGATTTCCTATGACACTAATATGATCTTTGATTCGGACTCAAAATCATGACCTCAACTCAAACTCAGACTCAGAATCTTCGAAAATTTGTCCCTCCCCGGTTGAGATAGTAATTTTGGCTCCTTTAGTGTTGATCCACTTCAAGGTCTTTCTCCATCTGCGCTCGACGTTCTCTGAATGGGAAATGAGTAAAGCGGGGTTGAACTTTTCATCTTGCATAGCCTTTTGAATTACTGCAGCTTCGTCTCTCAATGGGTTCCGTTCCAGTCCAAATAACAGACCAAGGTCCCATTTGTCTAAACACTCTGGTTTGGAGTATTTGGTGGGAAGAGAGTATTGTGCTCTCTCTTCTAGAAAGTAGTAATCATGAAATATTTCAAATCCAGGAATTTGTTTCCCATTTTGAACCAAGGGTTCAGGGAAGCCATAATAGGGGTAAT
>PYUH01000631.1:12500-15165 GCA_016808085.1 Suaeda aralocaspica | reverse complement strand
AATTGAACCTTATTCCTGGGGGACCTTTGCCTAACAAGCTGCCTATAGAGTAACCCTTTGGAAACCAGGGCCGGATTACGGAAGAGCAAAATTCCCCTACGTAGATTGATGGGTATGGGGTATGTGCGTGAGTTATGAGTCCTTGTGCCGTTCCTGCTTGTTGGTTCCTAAAAAGGATGGGAACTTGGCGTATGTGTATGTAGTAGGTAGCTGTTAACAATATTACGATCAAGTTCCAGGTTTCCTATTCAACAGGCTTGTAGACATGCTTGATGAGTGAGTGTCTTTTCCCAAAGAAAAATATATCGTCTCTAAGTTGATTTGAGTGAGTCTATCATCAAATTCAATGGGGAGAGGAGATGAATGAAGACGCATTCAAGAAGCACATGGGGTTGTATGAGTGGACTTGTAATGCCATTTGGACCTCACTATCTCAGTACTTTCATGAGATTGATGAATGAAGTTTTTGAGGCCTTTTCTAGGCAAGTTCGTGGTGGTGGTAACTTAGATGATCCTCATCTTCGCAACCGAAGATTGAACATTTGTTTAGCATTTGTTTGAAGTTTTCAAAGTTTAAGAGAACAAAAATTGTTATGGAAAAACGTGAAAAATGGCAATTTTATGCTATATTAGGTTTCACTTTTCTTGGTTACATTATTTAACGGGATGGTGTGAAGGTTGGATCCAGCAAGATAGAGAGTCTATACAATCATGGCCTATCCCAAGACACTCCGGAGGTGCGCTCATTTCATGGGTTAGCTTCCTTCTATAGGAGGTTCATTCGAAAACTTAGTACTCTCATGGCTCCTATAAACTGAGTGTACTAAGATAGGTTCATTTGAATGGACTCCCAGCTCCTCAAAGGCGTTTGAAGAGGTCAAGGAGAAGATGTTGCAACACTCCATCCTAGCACTCCAGATTTCTCAAAAGCCATTTGCCAAGTGAGTGTGATGCATGGAAGCAAGCTGGGGCCGTATTGATCCAAATAGGGGCGTCCAATTGCCTATTTTCAGTGAGAAGTTGAGTCAGGCAAGCCTAACTATTACCACCTATGACAAAGGGAGTTCTATGCATGGGTAAGGGCTTTAGATCATTGGCACATTACTGAGGGCCAAAACCATTCATCCTGCATTCTGATATGAGTCTCTAAGGTTCATTCATGGACCCAAAGAAGCTCAATAAGGACAGCTAAGTGGGTGAGTTCTTGCAAATACATTTAACTTTTCTCTAAATACAAGATGGAAAGCTAATGTTGTTGTCGGATGCCTTATCTAGAAGACATTCCCTACTTGGGGGGTGGTGGAACTAAGATCTGTTTCGATTTGATCAAGTCTGTCATAAAGAAGATAAGATTCAAGCACTATCTTGGAGAGTGCGGAAATGGAGTCTATGACTTTTCCTTACAAAATGACTTTCTTTTTAAGGAAATAGATATATGAATTCCTAATTTCCTATACGAAGTTCATTGATCCGTGAGCTCATGGAGGTGGACTAGTCTCACTTGGAGTTCAAAATACCATGGAATACTGCGTTCACTCATTTTTTTTTTCTATTGGCCTAACATGAGCTATCTAGTCCATCATGTGGTGGTGCGTTGTTTCTAACTTGCAAAGGCCAAGATGGTGGTTTCAAAGGGTCTCTACTAGCCTTTGCCTATTCCAGAAGACCTGGGAAGATGTGAGTATGTACTTTTTGTGGATTGTTACCTAGAACTCAAAGTGGGTAAGGACTCAATCATGGTGGTGGGGGATCGTTTTCTCTAAATTGCCTCATTCGTTTCCATGTCACCAAAACGTGAGATACAATGAAGGTGGCTAAGCCTTTTACTTGATGGGATTGTGAGATTCCATGGCAGTTTTCCAAGAACTATTTTTTCGGCATAGGGACACAAAATTTGTAAGTACCTTTTGGACATCTTTGTGGCGCCTAATGGGGACTAAGTTGCTTTCAACCTCTCATCATCCTCAAACGATGGGCAAACGGAGGTAGTCAATAGGGTGTTTAGGTTCTTGCTAAGGACCTGGTTAGTAGAGCACCAAAGATGGGATGATTCAAGCTAGCTGATGCTGAGTTTGCTTATAATCAGACCCCTATTACTACACAGAATATTTCCTTTTGAGTGTCTATGCTTCCAATTCCTTATGTGCCTATTCTTATTGCTCCCCTCAAGACAGTTTTGCATGGTGGTGCTAAAGCACAGCCGAATTCCATGATCAAGGTGCATAAAGAAGTGAGGAAGAATATAAAAGAAATGAAGCCTACAAGAAGCAAGTGCGAATAGGAGGGTAAGACCGTGAGACTTTGAAGAAGTTGGGGACCTAGTGTGGATTTTGCATGGACAGGGAGAGATTCCACTACCAAAGAAAGACAAGCTCATGCTAGGGCCGAGGGACCATTCGAGTAGTGGAGGAAAGTGAGTGACAATGACTATACAAAGTGGACTAGGAGGTAATATGTAGTCTCTAGTACCTTCAATGTTGGGGATCTAGCTCCATTCTGATGATGAAGAATTGAGGGCCAATTCTTTTGAAGAGGGGATGGATGAACCAATGGTCAAGAGCATAACATGATCAAGTCAAAGTTTCGAATGATAAAGGAGTTGTTGTTGCAAGGTAAGGCTTCGATGGAGTCCTTTGGAGTATGGTTTTACATGGTCCTTTTAATC
>PYUH01000631.1:0-7500 GCA_016808085.1 Suaeda aralocaspica | reverse complement strand
TTGCACCAAAATTAATATGGTTGCCTATGTTGTTTTGTGCAACGATTTAATCACCTTATAGACGACAAAAGATGCTTCGACAACGTAAAATGTAATCATGAATATGAGCACAATATGCTCCTAGCCAAGATAATTCATTGGATGAAGCCTGTGGAGGATATTACCATACATTCCAATAGTAATACTAGTGAAAGCTCAATGACATTAGATTTGATCATTAAAGCATAAATCGATCAACTAATATCAAGAAAAAGTTTAAGTGTCACTATGACTTTGTCAAGCAAATACAACCAAGAGCTATTTGATTTTGCGAATACAAATTAGGAAAACATATATAACTAACTAATATTAGAAGTCTTAACCTAGTTACAATTGGTTCTTGTGGACGTTGCGCTTCACATATATAATTCATCCATTCTAATAGTCAATCTCCACTAGCTACCTGTCATTCCTGTAGAACCAAAATATATATATATATATTTATATATATATCTACAATCAGAGAGCCAAAAATTGTATAACAAAACCAACTAAGGTCATAGCACAATTCCGTCAAAATTCGTTCACCATAAAGAGAGACAACTACTAAAATATTATATGATGTAAAAAGTGCATAACATTGATGCTAGTTACCATTCATCATACTCCATTAGCCAAAACAAGAGACCACAAATTGACAAGTTTATTTACCTCAACATACCTGATGAATTGATCTCAGGCAGTTCTCAAAAATTACCTCCTGTTCTTTTCCTAAAAATTTAATTACCGCAACAAACTTGATAAACTAAAGTTCAACTAAACATAGATTAACCAGACAAATTGATTAATGTCAAAACATAAACCTCTGAATTTCCTAGATAGTCATGCATGTTTAACATTCTCCTATTCTCCCCTGCTCCCCCTATTAAATTACAACACCTACTTAAATAACCTGTACATAAACCTTATGAGTCTGTACCTAGTATGTAATGCTAGGACATACCCAAATGCTTCTCTGATTCTCACACCAAAGCAATGTGAATGATCAATAAAATCTTACATTTGCACCAAAAAAAAAAGTTTATATATTCAAACACTAATAATTATGAATAAGGAAGAAAGGATAGCATTTTTACCTAATTTCTTCAAACATTTTCACCATTTCTTCTCTGAGCTTCTTTTCACGTCTGATTGATTCGATATTGATTCTTGATACACTTGCTTTGAGTTCATCATTTGATGCAATAAGCTCTGCATTTGAAGTTTTGAGCTCATCATTAGATGCCTTAAGGGTCTCAATTTCATTAATAAGTGAAGCCTCTTTTGTTGCAGCCTCGTTTCTCATTTGTTGAATCTCTGCTGATAATTCTACCCTTACTTCATTACTACTCTCACCTTCAACTCTGCTTTTCTTTGGTGGACGAGCTCCGGGACCAAGTCCTCTCATATACCCTGACTTTTCTTTAAAAACCTGCATATAAGCAGATTTGACGCTTAGTGTATCCTCACCATGCTTCTCAATTTCTCTTTCATGAATCATTTTTAGCGCTTCATAATCTTTTTTGGCACCAGGTTCCCAGCCACTTCCTTTATGCCTAATACACACAATTTATTCAATATTGTGATCATTATAAATTTGGTAATAGTAAAGCATATAACAACAACTTTGTAATTGCTTTAACTGCATGAAACAAGATAACCTATAACTATCACACAGACGCCAAATATAAAAATGGACAAAGAGTTTACTTTTTAGTCTTCTCAAATAACTTAAGGTACAAAGGGTCCTCCTGAGTTTCAAGCGCATCATTTGATCCTTCAACCTCTTGAGATGGCCGAGTAGGTGGCTCATTAAGCTGCATGTCAAAGAGAAGTACATAATCATAATTACGTATCGAGAAGTACCAATCAAACAAGATTAAGCTAGCCAACCAGCCACACAAACATCACCAACAACCACCTAATCAACACACCAGACCACAACCAGCACAATAGAAACAAAACACTACATGTTGTAGTGAACCATGATTCACCTAGTGGAACAGAGAACCTGAACCAAATGACTGCAAAGCAGTTTACACCTGCAACCACCAACCAAACCAAACAGCTAGCTAACCTGCCAAGCAACCACAACTACCAATAACCTAACCAACTCCTAAACTACAACCAGCACAGCAGAAACAAAACCCACACAAAACTCAGTGGAGGTAATAAAGAGTTGTATGAATAATTTTCAATTTTCTTTTTGATGGAGAAAGATAGCATATGATAAAAACCAACATTAAAAAATTATTAAGAAAACTGACAGAAGTATAAATCTCAGCAACAAAAACTCATACCAAGTCATGGAAAATCCTTGCAGTAGACCGTGAACCATTTGCAAAAGTTTCAGTTTACTTAATCTTATTTTTTGTGTTGACTTTACTGATATGCTACAAATCACATAAAAAAACAATAAAAAGTCAATATTATGTTTTAAATTTTTTGTTATTATTTACATGATGAAAGCTTTGTAGTTGGTTCGAACATTACCTTTCGCTTTTCATCATTCCAATACTCACAAACCAACCAATTCCATTTTTCCGCCTCAATATTGTCTTGTTTAATGCTTATAGCTTCAGTGACTGACTTATTCCTGAAGTGTTGTTCCTTAAGCCTGAATCTCCAATTCTTATATAACATAGAGCACTGGAAACTCAATGCTTCAATGACATCAGCACCACCAACCTTTTCAGGTAAATCATATTTGCCCTACCAAAATGAATGTCAATTCTCATGATAGTATTTATAGTTAGGAAACCATATTAAGCAACTTTTATTTTTGGAAATAAAGTTGCGTATAATTTGTCAATAAAAATAAAATAAACTTACCATGATCTTGTCATAAAGTTGGTATTTTTTAGCTTTATTCATCTTTGCCCAATTCCTGTCATGAATGTAAAGTAAAAAAAAAGGATTAACAAATGTACGAAGGTTTTATTATGAGTAATCTTATATCAAAAAAGAATATACCAAGAATCTAGGGGACAAAACTCTTTCACCCATGTGCTGCAATCACAGATAAATTCATCTGCCTTTTCCCCCACCACACGCCGAAGCTCATCCATGAAATTGATCTTGATCTTTCTTGCAGAATCTGAATTCCATATCCGCGAGGCATATTTCTTACCTCTTGTTGGCCCACGCCTCTTTCGATTAGGATATTTGAGGCAAACTTCAGCTTGTTGAAATCTTCGTTTCTCTCGATATGTCAGCCTAGGTTGCTGGTCATCTGCATTCTGACTCCCATCTGCATTGTTATTCTGATCCTCATTTCTATTTAGCTGTTCCTCACCTCCATTTGTAAGTGAATTCAGTTGTTCATTTGCATTATGTTGCGGCCCATTTGCATTTTGTTGCTGCCTTGTACTGCACTCTATGCTAGATTGAGGAGCCATTGTCCTATTAATTGTTCTTGTAGCATAATGTTAGTAATGATCACTAATATCATCATCTTTTCAGTTTTCCAAAAACAATTAAAAAACCAAGACAAAACAAATAATTCATGTTTTATTCCGAAAGAAGAACCAAAATAAAATCCCAACATACAATTAAATGCAAACCAATTGATCAAAAATTTTATAACTAAACTAAAGTACTTAATTCACCAAATAATAGTTATCACAAACTAATCTGATTGTGTATCAGAAGAGTTATCACTTTCAGCTTCTTCATCTTCAAGATTGTCATTGAGCTCATCCATGCTAGACTCCGTATCAAACTCTTCTTCATCCTCCTCGTCACTCTCTTCCTCTACCTCATCATCATTAGCAGCCTCTAAGACGACATTAGCATCAACCAATTCTGGTTCAACGTCTTCTCTAACTAGAGTGATTTCTTCATCACTTGTACCAATCATTTGTATCAAGTTGGTTGCCCCTTCGTCCACAGTATTCCATACTTCTTCATCTTATTCAGTTTTTTCATCGTGTGGGAAATCAAAAAAGTTACGTGGATTCACTTTGATGACAAATTTCCAATGTCTATCGTTGTGAGACGCATCATAGAAAACCTGTTCAATCTGAGAAGCTAAAGCAAAAGGCTCATTTGTTTGCAATCGACGAAAAATATTGACAAGTATACATCCAAGTTTGTCCTTTCTTTTCCCTCTTCCTTCATTGAACACATCAAACCATTTACATTGGAACAATACTACTCTAGGACTTGTTCTATTTTTTAAAGCACCATACTCTAGGACGAGAACCTCTTCTAGTACTCCGTAAAAGTCCCTCCCTCCACTCTCTGCATCCCCTCTCACAATAACGCCACTATTTTGGGTTTTTCGGTGTCTTTGCCGCTTTTTCGTGTGAAATCTGAACCCATTTATAACAAATCCATCAAATGTCACAACACCTTTCATTGGTCCTCGTGCTAAGCACAATAGTTCTTCTGTTACTCTAGCATCTCCAACATTCCAAAGTTGTTCAATCTATTTTATAAAAGATCATAAGAAAGAAAAAAAATGATTTATTTTAAATTTTTTATTCTTACATATAAAAAAATTATAAGCAACAGTTTTCACTCTTACTCTATTCTCAAACCACTTGCAAAAGTTAATATCTTCATGCCCCATTATGATTTCATATTCCCTGTCTCATGAAAATTGAAAGTTATAAAATTGTTAGTTCCAATTCATTCACGTTGTTCTACTTCTACTAGTTAGTTCATGAAAGGATACTTACTCAAAGAAAGGTTGTGCTTCTTCACAGTTTTGCAAAACATACAATTGAGCTTTTCTCCAATCTTCAATACTCAATTGTTTTATATTTGGCTTTCCTAGTGGCTTGCCCTTCATTGAAAAAACTGGTAGACTATAAGGTTGTGGACAATGTAAATCTTCATTTCTATTTAGACGATTGAATTGTGTCTCAATCTTAGATAGATATCTAGCACAAAAATCCAAAAATTCCTTTTCGATATATCCCTCTGCAATTGATCCTTCGGGGCGAGCTTTATTTCGCACAAAGGATTTAAATGTTCGCATCGCCCTGATGGTTAAGAGTAAAGTTAGAGAAAAAAAACAACCACTTGTATAAATAGCTACTTAGACCAATAAAACATATCTTACCTTTCAAACCGATACATCCAACGATAATGCACGGGACCGGCCAATTTTGCTTCTGTGACTAAGTGTATGGGAAGATGAAGCATCACATCAAAGAAAGCCGGGATAAATATACGCTCCAACTTGCATAAAGTAATTCCTATGTTCACTTCCATCTGCTCTAGGTCAGCTACTTTTAAGGTCTTAGAGCATAGTTGTTTAAAAAACAAACTAAGCTCCCTTAAAGGTTCCGAGACCTTCTCGTTTAGAACACCTTGAAAGGCCAGAGTTAGAAGATCTTGCATGAAAACATGAAAGTCTTGAGTTTTCATTCCCATAATTTTTCCATCTTCCACAGATGCACATCGAGAAAGTTTAGATGAATAACCGTCCGGGAACGCTAGTTTTGACAAAAAAGTGACTACTTTCCTCCTTTCATTTGATGTCATGTTGAAAGAGGCTTTCGGAATTTTGTATTTCTCTCCTACTAGCTGCGGTCGAAGATCATCATGCATTTTCATTTGCTCTAAATCCAACCGAGCATTTAAGGAATCTTTGTTTTTTCCGGGTAAGTCAAGCAACGTTCCTAATATGTTCTCACAGACATTTTTTTCTACATGCATCACATCTAAGTTATGTCGGACTAAGAGATGTCTCCAATAAGGCAGTTGGAAAAAGATGCTTACTTTTTTCCATGAGTGAACTATATACCGTTCACCTCTCTTACGTTTCCCGTTAGGCTCTTTTCCAAATTTCACATTAGAGTATCCATGTAGCTGCTCCAAAACATCATGCCCTGACAATGGATTAGGAGGAGGACGTCGTTCAACTTTTTTACCAAAAAACCTTCTATTAAGTCTCCATTTGTGATCAGGCTCTAAAAACCTACGGTGACACATATAACACCATTTGTGGCCATGCGATAACCATTCTGAATGTGTGTCTTTGTGACAATTAGGGCATGCCATGGCCCCTTTAGTGCTCCAACCAGACAAATTGGCATATGCAGGAAAATCACTAATTGTCCACATCAATACTGCTCGCATATTGAATGTCTCCTTAGTGCAGGCATCAAAAGTTTTTACTCCAGTTTCCCACAATTCCTTCAGTTCATCTATGAGAGGTTGTAAAAACACATCTATGTCATTACCAGGAGATTTAGGGCCAGGAATTAATAATGACAACATCATATGATCACTCTTCATACACATCCAAGGAGGTAAATTATAAGGCACTAACATCACGGGCCATATGCTGTATCTACTACTTAGATTAGCTCCTGGATTAAACCCATCACTAGCTAAAGCCAAACGTACATTACGTGCATCGGCAGCAAATTCAGGATACAAATCATCTAAAGACTTCCATGATTTTGAATCCCTTGGGTGTCTCATTATAGTGTCGTCATCATCATCGTGTTTTTTCTTATGCCATTGCATATGCTTTGCTAGCTTAGAACACATAAAAATCCTTTGTAGTCTTGGAATCAATGGAAAATGACGCAAGACTAACTGAGGAATTTGTGATTTTTTCTTTCCACCCTCATCCACATCTGAATTTTCATCATCTTGAGAATCTTGTTTCCACCTAGGAGCCAAACACTTAGGACATTGAACTTCATTTGCATATTCTTTTCGAAACAAAACACAATGATTAACACATGCATCAATCTTCACGTAGTCTAACCCTAGTGCCTTTGTATATTTTTTGGCTTCATAAGAACTTGTTGGTAAATTTATGTCATAATTAAACGCCCTATGCAATGTGTTGAGTAACATTGAAAAGGACTTGTCAGACCATTTGCCACTGACTTTAATGTGCAACAATGTGATGATGAATTCTAATCTCTTAAAGGTGTTACAAACCACAGGATTACAAACAGCATCCCATTGTCTTCCATCAAATTTTGTAACACCAACAGGCGTTTCCTCAATATAATGCTATACATCTACTCGTGCTTCTCTCATTTTATGTAGGTGTATCAGTTAGCAGAATTCCAAAACAAAATTTGGCTGCATCAACAATTAAGGAGCCATTCGTCAAAAGGACTCGTCGTTATCATTATCTGAAAACATCCCTATATATCCTTCATCGGTTGTTCATCAAAATTGTTCAACTTTCCCATGGATCACCCAGGGTTATTAAACTGACGAATCAATTGGTTTATTTAGACTAATAGTGACATTGCATATTTTTCGATCTTGTGATAATACAAGCCGACAATTAAGACAAGGACATTTCAACATGGTTTCATCATTTTTACCCCTAAAAGCAAACTGTAGAAAATCATTAGCACCAGCTATATACTCTGGTTTTTGCCTATCCTTTAACCCATTGTGATTCATCCAGCGTCGATCCATGATTTCTTATAAGAAAATAGAAATATTAAACGATTTATGATATACAAATACAAATATATAAATTACAAAAAAAAAAAA
>PYUH01000060.1:2029423-2064935 GCA_016808085.1 Suaeda aralocaspica | reverse complement strand
AAAAAAAAAAAAAATTTCCCCCAAGATGAAGAGGAAAACACTTTTTCCCAAATTATAATTAGAAGAAAAACTTATTTTTTCTAAAGATTAAAGTAATTGATTTTCAGTTCAGCCAAACAATGGAAAATGCTTATAAAGGAATACCATTTTCCATTGTTATTTTGTGACTTAAAATCTTCATTGATTTTTGTTTGATGGAATATTTCCTAAATCCATGCGTTGACGACTAGTTGCGTTATACTTTGGGGGAATACTCTAGGGTTTTATTTGGGTTCCCTTGTGTTATGAAATGACCCTTTAGCTGATCAATTTGATCATACCTTAAGTCATTAGTATTTAGGACTCCTTGTATATTCTCTTGTTTTTTTTTCTCCATCATAGTGAAGAAGCTCTCAAATCCCCTACTTGTGGATGTAGATCTAATTTGACCGAACCACGTAAATCTTTGTGTTCTTTGTTTATCTTCTTAATTGTTTTTCTCATTCTTATTATTTTATTGACTTGTTCCGCATTAACCAAACATAATTACACCTAGTGTCCTAATATCCATCCTACCAAATAACAAAACTTAGGTTTCCATTGTAAAATGTTTTTCAAGGGAAACCATTTCACTTGAAAATATTTTACACCTACCAAACGTAGCCTAGATTCTTGATTAGGAAAAAAAAACCCATTAAGGATTAATGTACTTTGGTACTATAAATGTGAAGTGAACCTTGAAGGCCGGAGGGGAGGGGGTTATATTCCAAATTAGTGTAGAAGGTCAGTATTTTTGATAAGTAGTTCGTTTTTCATTGAGTAAAAATGTAATTATAGTAGACTTCTCAACTATTAGTCTGTTGGTCTTCAGTTACAAGTTTGCGACAACTGAAGTTGTCAGAAAGATGTGTGATGCAGCTCAGTTTACTAAAGCAAATTCTGCCGTATCTCTGCTTCCGAAGAACATACTCCAGTTACTGTAATAAAGTGAAAGATAATACAACTTCATGAGCAATTTGCGTTTTGCAGTTAATATGCTGAACTGCTACTTGACCATGGTAAGATGCACTTATTGTTTGCCTGCATCATCTTGGCTAAGGTGCAAATTTACACCATTTTCAGCTATCTACTGCAACCCTTATGTTTTACTTAAGCTTGGGAGTGGTAGGGAATTTCGATTAAGCACCAACGAGTGGAGTCATTGGAGTAAAAAATGTGTGCATGAAAGTTTTATGTAGATCAATAGGTGCATTCATTAATGAATATGTTCGACTTGATAAGATTTCAGCTTAGTCGTTGCTTGGCTTTGTTGCTTCTGTGCATATCTTCTATTGTTGAGAAAAACCCTGTATTCTAGTACTGTTTCTTTTCAGTTCTCTAGCTCTGACCTTTTGCAATTGCATGATTCTGTTTTGTTTTGATCGCTAGTTATGTTGGCCCTTAATTGAGATTTATTCTGAAAATATGATCATAATTTCAGTGCAAACAGTTGTGGATTGGGAAAGCACACATACCTCAGTGGTCAAAAGCCCGGGGATTATCAAAGTTGGCTTCTTATTCGCGTGCTGTCATTGACAGCAAGCGGGTGAGTCTTTCCTTTCCTGGCTTAATTCATTAGTTTTTAACCTTTTTATTTTGGCCTTGGGCTTCGTTTAGTAGGGTGAAAAACATTTTCTAGTGAAAACTATTTTCTCATGGAGACCCCGTTTTCATGAAGCTTTTCTGTTGTTTGGCTATTTGTTTCAGCGCTTTTCACTGTTTGGTTGAGCTGAAACTCAGTTACTTCAATGAGGGCATTTTCTTTCCTTCCATTTTTGGGAGAAAATATTTTCAATTAGGTGGAAAATAAATTTTCAACTCAAGTTTTACATCTTATATTTTAGCTTTTTATTATGGAAAATGTTTTACGTGCTACCAAACGGAGCCTTAGTCCTTTTTTTAAAATGCTGATCTATATTACTATGCTAAATTGCTAACTCATTAACCTTTTTTGTGGCTATAGATTCGTATCATGAAGGAAGATCTATGCGACCACTCCTGGGATTTTCATTTCACTAAGGTATGCTATTAGTGCATGTTATAAATGTTTCTCTTCTAACTCGTGGATTTTACGAATATTATATGTGTAATCTTTGTTTGCATTGGTTTAAGTGGTACAAGTAAATTCTAATTACAGAGTAATTTGAATAGTTGAATCAATTTTACTCCATTTGGGTTGCTCAATGTGAATTGATTGCATGGATATAGAAATTGACCATGAATTGGTACAGCACTATATGAAGGCCTGACCTTATTTTTGCCATTTACTAAGATCTTAGTTTTTTTGGAATTTGCTCAATTTAATCAGAAAGAGTACCCACTAATCTATTGTTTGAATTCCGTAATGCATAATGTTTGATCTTGTGAACTTTACTCATTGCCTGTTCAGCCATCTTTCCCCCTTCAAAACTAGAGTTTCGGGAATAGATACAGTACAACGTTGATTTCCATTATACAAGCATTCAAATGTGAGGGCTATAGCCTACTATACAGGTCGTAACAATTAAAACAAGCTGAAAGTGAACTAAACAAAACCTTAGTAGTCATCTCATTACTTCTCAATCAAAAGCTTCTTATCTTGCTATCTTCTTCACATACTTCAAATATGACACTTCTTGTAACAGCTCGCCTATATCATGTTTCTCCTCTTATCAGGAGGCCCCTGACTACTGGAAAAATCTCGACCCATACTGGGGAGGTTTGGGCCCCCCAATGCACCGTTACTTCCATCTCGATGGTAGTCAGACTGCAGATCCTGATGACAAGGTTTGGGGAGGCCACGAGTGCTCATACACAATTGTAACTGGTGTCGTTGGTGATGGAAAGATTCGGGATAACTATGTCAGGATTAATCGCTGGCCCCGTTTGGTTGTGTCGAGAAGAGACGACTGGGGTTGGGAAATGTCCAACGTTATCTTCGCTTATTCTAGTATTCCAGATGCTGATAAAGGAGGTGGGACTGGACCTATGTTTAGGATTTGCTAAGTTGTTTTTCCTCCGTTTTCTTTGATTAGAATCGGTTAAGCCATCTTTTGTCTTTAGTACCATTATTCTAGCAATTCTGTTTCTGATTTCATTCTTGTTTTTCTTAGTCTTATTGAATAACAATGAGAGATGGGTGCTGAAAATTTGTGTTTGTATGTATGAGTATTAACTTGTAGCTGTAAATTGTAATTTTTTTTTTTTTTCAGATTGTATGGAGGTTGGCCGAGTGTGTTTGTGAATATGATTGTAAATTTGTAATGCTTCAAAGCTTAATTGCTACCATTTTTTCTTAATTGCAACCTTTTAATTTTATCTATCAATAAACTACTACTAAAACAAAACAGGCCGATGCTGACGTAAACATGACCACCAAACTGATGACGTGTCGGCCTGGTTTTTTTTTTGGAAAAAAAAAATTAAATAAACAATAATATTAAAATAATAAAACTAAAATATATTAGTAAATTAAATAAGCTGTTATTACCTACATATATTATCCACCTAGGAATTCTAAAGGGTTCACAATCATTGATACAATATGTATGTCCAATTTATGGTTGCTTCATTTTCCTTAAGCTTATTCTTCCAAGATGGAGTCTTTCCCGATGGTCTTTCACTCTTTTGGCCTTCTCAGTTTAAACTTTGAATCACATTTGCATTTAGGCTTTCACCTTAAGCACGAAGCTTGAAAGCCAAAGTCTATCACTTGTGCACTATATATATCCAAAAATAAAAACAAAAGGCCATCATTAACCATCACTCTTCAGCTTCTTGCTTTCAAAATCAACCAATAATATCAAAAGACAAGGTTCTTATACTAAATCACAAACGACTCAATAGGAAGCTGATATTTGTCACCCTATCATTGACTTTTGTTTTAGTATTTTATATAAAGTTTTAAAAATATATTTTATTTATATCATACTATACTAAAAGATACCATTTAGATTTTAGAATGCTTTATAAACATCATTTCAAATGCATATTTTGATTTACTTTCTTATTTTATTCATATTATGACTATTTGAATGACTAAAATGTTATCTTTTTCTTTATATTATTACATAAGATTTAAATGCAATACTATTATTACTTTGCATATTTTTTTTATAAATAAAAGAAAAGTGTCTAAAATTACCTTTTAAGTGTCATTTTTTGAAGAAAAAAAAAAAAGAAACTACCTAATAAAAATTTTATTTTACAAAACTACCTAATATAACACATTTGTTTTGGTAGCACTACCTACTAACAAAATTTATCACATATTCCGTTAGTGAGTCACACTTTATCGTTTGTTTTGCTATTTTATTGAATTACCTAAACTACCCTTCATCTCCATTTTCTTTATTATTCCTCCATCTCCATCTTCTTCCTTGTTACCTCCCTTCAACTTCCTTATTACTCCTCCATCTCCATTTCGTTTTCATAACCTTTATCTCCATCTTAATTAATCAGACCAGTTTTCACAAAAAATCCACTTGGAATTCCCAAATTCATATTTCTCTCTCTAAAAATATGAAATTAAAAATAAAAGAAGCTTCCTTTAATTTAATCAGGCATAAGCTTCCTCCATTAACAAAGGTAGATTGTAAATTGACAATAACATTTTGGCATTTCAATTTAGTTTCTGACATGTTTATCTTGTAATCCAATTTGCCCAAAAAAAGTTGAATATTATCCACAACAATTATTTTACAACACCATAGATGGATGAATCTTGATTGAGGATTTTTTTATGACAACCTACAATTACATCTAATGGGTGAACTTGTTAGAGATGAGTGCTTTAATGTCATATGTATATGGAGGGATCTTATTATGCAATGTCTTGAAATAAAGCTTGAACATCTAATATGCTGGAAGATGCTTTAGTCTTTAGCTTATTTTTCCTCTAAGAATCGTTGCTACGGTACTACCTTCCCTCCCCTCCAATGGAAGTTGCCAATCGATCAAGAATCAAAACGAACATAGGGAAATACCGAAAATGTCGTTGTACTAATTGTGAATTTAATAGAGGTAAGTAATAGAAAAAATAGATAAAGAATAAAGATGGCCTCCACAAACAATAGATTTGACGGATTCAATTAGTTGGTAGTGCTACTAAAATAAAAATGTTGTATTAGGTATTTTAGTAAAATAAATTTTTTATTAGGTAGTTTTTTTTCAAAAAGTGACATTTAATAGGTAGTTTTAGAGAATTTTACGTAAATAAAACTATATAACCTATTTTTTAATAATTGCATGGGATTTTAATAGTTCAAATACGTAGTATAAAATTATTGCACATGATAGCAATGTTTTATAAAAATAATATTAAGATATAATGAATAATAAGAATTTTACCTTTTCTTCTAATGTTATTGGTAATACGGAGTGTTTTAATTTCTTTAAGTGGTTTCATGTTATTTTTTTTAAATATACTACTATTGTACGAAAACTAATAGTATTACTTTGTTTATTTCTAATGTTATAAAATACATTGTACAATAATTATTGCGATTTTGTGGAATCGGTTTATTTAAACTATTGAGATTTGTGGACTATACAAAATGATTTCATGTCAGTTTTTTAAACTAATAATTATGTTAAAATGAACAAACTACAAGCAACTAAATTAGTTCCCCTAATATTATTGGTAATATTTTAGTAAAGTGGTTTCATGTCATTTTAATTTTAAATTTAATTTACTACTATTGCACGGGAGCTAATAGCCTAATATTATTACTTTGCATAATCTTTTTATTTATAAAAAAAATTCAAATAAATGACGGGATTTTAAATAGGTTAAATATAAAATATTGCACGGATAACAAGAGTTTAAAAAGATAATATTGCGATGTAATTAATAATAAGAATTTTTATAATATGCAAAAATTATCAGTAATATTATTGCAAAAGATTTAAATAGTTGAACTATAAAACTACTGCAAGGGATTCCAATAATTTAAAAAATAATAATAATAATATGAAACGTAATATTAAAATATTATCAACAATTTTGTACGTGATGGGATACCTATAGTTAAAAAAAAAAAACTATAGTTATATAAGAAATCGCAATTCTATACTCCCTCCATTCCTTGAAGATCCTATCAGTTACTATTCATACGCTTTCTAATGCATGTTTTATAACGTTTACATATTTAATTACACATGTATAATAATTGTAACAATTGAATATTAATAATGTACTTATTAACACGAATCAAACAAGACCCCACATGACTATATTTTTTCTTATACATCAATAATTATTTACAATAACCTCTTCACTTGTGAATAGTTAAAAAACACAACCGATATTCAAGGAACGGAGGGAGTATAATATTCCCTCCGTCCCAAATTATTCGTTATATTTACCATAAATATAATGGATTTTCCAATTTACTTGCTATTTTTTTTAATGTTGTGGCCCCTATATAAACTCTTACAACTTTATTCTAATATTCTCATCTTTCAACCTAATTTTTTACCACTTTACCCTTATTTTTGTCATCTTATTATTTAATACCTTACATTTTCACTCAATTATTTTATAAAGTAATGGACTCTACATGTTTTATTCTCTTGCATAAAAATCCGGCCCGAAAGTGAATGTAGCAAGTTTTATGGGATGAAGGGAGTATATAATGGTAACCTATGTAGCGTGGGTACTTCTGCAGGGTAGCAGACCCTGAACCCGATTCGTCCCCATACTGGAGGTCGTTCCGATTCTTCATGTTATAATTGGATGTGCATAATAACATTATTTTTTAGATTTGTCGTTTTCAGTTCCCGTATCCGTATTCGTTTTCGACGTCGTTCCTAACTCTTTCGACCTCATTCCTAACTCAGTGCAACCTAGATAGTAACTTCATCAATAGAAAGTACATGCAATTGCATTTTATTTATTTAATTATTTATTGTTGTTTTAGTAATCTATTGGTGACAATAAATTTTGTTATGATTTTAGTAATAATTGTAGCCACATACATTATTTAGTTGTTTTTCAATAGCATGATTGAAGTTATTATTTTTAACTTATCATCTATTATATTTCTGCATTTGATAAAATTTATTTATATAAATAAAAAATTAGTTATTTATAGAGTTTAAAATAAATTTCTAGATACCATTTATTTTCATGAGTAAATCTTTTGAAATAAACAGTAATAATATATGTGATAGTTTATATATGTTAATCTAAATTGTTTTAAATGAATTATACTCATGATACAATTAATTAATTTATATTTGTTTTAAAAAATACAAATAATCTATATATTTTATTTTAAACAGTTATCAAGATAAAATAATTATTTTGCTTTCAACACTAACAATTAATTTTTAAAATTGTAAATCGCGCCGGGTTTATACTAGTTTTGCCAAAAGCTCCAGCAACCTTAGGTTCTTTATTAGATTACAATTATTGTATTGCAATTTGCAAATGTTATATATTTAGATGAATGTTTATTCATTGGTAAAAAAACCGGTAAAATTTGCAATTTTCAATATGCAAATGTAATATATTTAGACGGATAATTATTCAGTTTAAAATACCGTCAATATTCAATTTTTGTACTAGGTATTATCATTAATAAGATGTATAGTTTTGACTTCTTAGTTATAATTGACCGTATTATACTCTTACATAGTGGTAGATTCCATCAATCTCTCTCTTTGCTTCCTAAAGAATATAAACATTTGGTGTCGATCAGGTAGATTTTTTTTAATCATTTGAACTTCCTTGAAATTGTTGAACCATTTATGCAACTTGGGAAATTTGTTGGCTTCAAATAACTTCACTTCAATGACTTCCAACCAATATATCACACTTCCAACTGCTAAATCTGCCAATCCAATATCTTCACCTCCAAAAAATTTACTCTTTCCCAAGCCATGGTCTTCTATAGTTGTTAGCATGTCCAACGTATCTTTTTTAGCTTTGGTTTGGTCCTCGCCCTTGGTTCGGAAAAGCATCCAAATAGATATGCCCTGTAACGTAGCATTACGCATGTTATTTTAATCACTATAATCGATTCCTTTTTATTGGTTATATCGTTACAATTATTGAAAATGCGTTCAAAAGATGAAACATTATTGACTTTATATAACATATTATGCTAAGTAAAATATTTATTGAAAAATAAAACTAATAAGGAGAAGATATACCTTTTCATCAGCAAATTTAGCCCAAAATCTAACCATAGCTCTTTCATAGGGCTCCTTTGGCAATAATGAATGTGGATAAGAACTCATTTCCTCAAGGTATTCAAGGATAATCAAGGACTCACAAATTGGTTTTTCATCGTGAACCAAAATTGGTATTCTCTTGTAAATGGGATTATATTTGAGAAGAAATGAACTTTTATTTGTAAGATCTTCTTCAACATAATCATATGTTATGCCTTTTAATTCAAGTGCCCATATTACTCTATAGTTAAACGGGCTTGGCCAAGCTCCAAATAGCTTTATGTTCTTCATTCTCTTCTATGAAATTTCGGACTATACTGGATCATGTAATTTGATTGTATTTTGGAGTGTTAAGTTATTATTGAAGAAAGGCTATTAACTTATTACATATATATATATATATATATATATATATATATATATTTAAGTTAAATTATTAGAGGTTGACTTGAGGGACAACTACAGAGTTGTATATTTTCCCTTCACATATATAAATAATAAATTTATTTATTTATTAAAATTAAAAAAAATTGTTCGTTTTAATATATTTTTGTAGTTCAATTCAGTTCAATTATACTGAGTCCAAAGGAACAGGGCTTTATTGGATTTATAATGTGAGGTTAGGTAAGAAATCACTTAAATGGATTTGTCAATTTTCCTTACAAGGCAACATAGTTTAGTTTGATCCTTAATCCTTTGATGATTTTGTTAGGTGACCGATGGTTTTAGAATGTATCTAGTAGTAACTATCTTTCCGTTTTCATACAATTAATAAAAATTAAGCTCTAAGAAAATTTTATTTTCTAAACAAAAATAAGTTCTTAGTAATATTCATTTTTTTGTGTGTTTTTATATATTACTTCCATAACAAATTAGTTGCAACGATTTGACATAAATTAGAGAGGAAGAATATCAACTCATTGCAAATACTTGTTATGAAGGTAGTATTACAAATATAAAAGTAATTTAGTAAAAGTTATTTTTTTAAGGTCTAATAAAGTGAAGAGAATGCAATGTATAAGAGGTTTTGACCATTTCATTTTTTATGGTCAAAACGACGATTTTTGACCTTTTTTTGTTCTAGGGAGCTACAAGGATGGGAATGAAAATCAATCTTAGGATATTTTAGAATCGGGAAAAAAGCTCTAACCAACAAAATTACCCCTCACAAAGACAGGGATAATAAGAAGTTTTTCACCAATAACAAGTTTTTCACCAATTCATAGCTTCATGCATATGTTAATTAAACTTGAAAGTTGACCATATTATATTGGTAGCATTCCCATTCATGTGCGCAAGGAATGACGTTCCATTGATATGCATAATCTCATAAAATATTTCATACACCAGCTATGATATACCAATAGCTTAGTTGGCTTAGAGAACAATTATGTTTTTTGATGACTTGAAAACCCAACATTCTTACTTGAAGCCATATATCTCTAACTTGAATTTGAATTAATTGTGTGTTTTGAAAATATGTTTGAACTTGATAAAAATTCTAACTTGAAAATGCATATTTTTGACTTGGAAAAAATGTGAAATTTCAAAATTGCCCTCCTCTGGACTAGAATTACTCTAATATTCTCTCTCTCTCTCTTTCTATATATATATATATATTTTTTTTTTCTCCTTCATACACATAATAAACTAATTCTATTATCATCAATTGTCAATAACAAAAATATGTACAAAAATATTGGTAATGGTAAAGCTAGCTTGTCTTAGGATATGTCCGGCAAAACTAGCTGTAGGCTGTTAGCTTTTGATTAGTCGTTAGATTTTGACTAGATGTTAGCTGTCAAAGTAACTTTTAGAGATTAGTAGTCAAATTAGTTGTTAATAATATACTTGTTCGGTAAAAGTATATGTTGAAATTGTAAAACATTATCGTTATTATTAGCTTTCAATAAATAATACGTAAAAGCTACCTAAAATGGACTTTTTTTTGTTAGCTTTCAATAAAAGTTACTTAAAAACTACATCTACTTCTAAAAGCAACTTAAAACACTACTTCACTACAAACTGTTTTTTTTAGTTGAATTCAAAAGCTAAAAGCTATTTTAAAATCTAATGCCGAATACACCCTTAACAAAAGAATGATATTTGTTTCTTTAGGAGCCGTAATTAAATGTATACAGTGCATTTAACAAACAATTCTTGAACATCTATCCTTATTAAATTATAAGTTACTTAAACGTAAGAGAGAGTTTCTTTTTATGTTTCACAACATACTTTTAACTTGTATTAAATAGGAATATTATAGACATATGGAGTTATTTAAAGTAAACTATTTAAGATGCATGTTGCAACTTTTAGACAACTTTCTAGGGTCATAGACTCATAAATCATATGTTCAATTCGCTAATACAAGACAGCTAAATAAGGTTGTCATCTATCACTCATCATGGTATCAATTCAACCCAAAAATTGTGGTTGTTTGAGTAAAAATAATTTTAATGAGCATGGTTGGGTGATGCAAATTCGACGGATAATTGATGAAGAAATTGAAGATGATGGTAATAGTAATATACATGTATCTATATTCGATGTTCCGAAAACTCTAAAGGATATAAATCCTAATGCTTACACTCCTACGTTGGTTGCTCTTGGTCCCTATCACCAATGGCGTCCGGAGATACAAGAAATGGAAAGATTCAAGCTTGCTTCGGCTAAACGGTTTCAAAATCAAAGCATAATGTTGGAAGATATTGTGCATCGTCTTATGATGCTCGAGCACAAAATTCGAGTATGTTATCATAGATATTTGGATATCAATGGTGAGACTTTAGCATGGATGATTGTTATTGACGCGTCTTTTCTACTTGAAATCGGTGAGGTTTATAACAACAAAGAGAGGACGTCTTTATGCTCAATTCCTTCAAAAATGTCACATTTGGTTCATTGGGCAAGAAGAAAGTCAAGTCATAATGCTATCTTGAGGGACATTATAATGCTAGAAAATCAAATCCCTTTATTTGTTCTAAGGGAAATGCTAAATTTTCGATTCCATTCTTTGGATATGGTGAAGAAAACACTAAATTTGATCTTAGTTGGCTTGTGTAAAGATCTTTCTCCATTCAAAATATCCAATTGGGAGAAAATTCAACCATATGAATGTGATCACATTCTTGATTTTTTATATCAAATTATGGTGCCTAAAGTAGAAGAAATAGTTGAGATCAATGAAAATTTTGATCAAGAAATCAAGGAGGAAAGAAAATCATGCAACTTACTTTCACAACTAAAAGCATTCCTAGGCCAAATACCACTTAAAGTCATCTTAAAATTGCCATGGATATTCATTTGTAACCTTCCGGGCATTACCATTTTGATGTCCCTTTTTTCAGCTACGGAGAATAATCATCAATTACATTGCAATGATCCTCAATTAATTCAAGATAACAAACCTCCCTTGGTCGACGAAATCATGATTCCTTCTGTTATTGAATTATCAAAATCCGGGATCATCTTTTTACCCACGAGTGGAGACATTATGAGTATTAGTTTTGATAAAAAGAGTAAACAATTTTATATGCCGATCATTAGTATAGACGTTAACACTGAGATTCTTCTACGAAATCTTGTAGCATATGAGGCATCAATTTCGTTGAGTTCCTTAGTCCTTGCTCGTTACATTGAGCTAATGAACGGCATCATTGACACAAAAGAAGATGTGAAATTGCTAAGAGAAAGAGGCATCATACTCAACTACATGAGAAGCGATGAAGAGGTTGCTAACCTTTGGAATGGGATGAGCAAATCATTAAAATTGACAAGGGTGCCTTTGTTGGATGAAATAATTGAAAATGTTAATAGCTATTACGAAAGGAATTGGAAAACAATATTATTTAAAATTATGGCAACATATGTTATCAACTCATGGAAAATTTTGGCATTAATTGTACCTTTAATCTTGTTCTTGTCAATGTTTCAAGTATTCTATTCTATTATGGTTGGTCGACAACCAAGAGGATAAAAAAAATGTATGTAAGCTTAATTTCAATGCTTTTGGTTAATTTTTATTTTTTAGGCACTGAAATGGACTGGATTGGACTGAACTAAATTGAATTGAAAACTTAACTTATTTTTATTTTTATTTATTTTTTATTTTTATTTATTTTTTATTTTTATTTTAATTTTCTATTATAAATTTAATTTTTTATTTTAATTTTTTTATTGAATCGTTAAACTCTGGACCTGTTTACTTTAGCTTAATTTTAATTCAGTTCAGTTCAACTCATCTCCAAGTTGTTCAGTTCAGTTCTCTTCTATTAAATTTACCTCCAATCAGTTTAGTTTAGTTTAGCTCTTCTTTTCTTTTGCTAATTTATTTGTCCCTAATAGTATTTGTTCATAATATTATTTGTTCATATATATATATACTAATTTGTTCTTAATATTTTTTTGTTCATACTTTGTAATATTTTTATTGATAATATTATCATTAATTTGTTATTGGCTTTAGTATGTTCATAATATTATTGATGTGTATTAGCTTTATTAGTGTTATTTTGCACTTGGGTTTATTTTGTTCATAATATTATTAGTGTGTTCATAATATTTTTTGAAACATTAATTATCATTATTTTTTCTTCGTTTTATATATAAATTTATTAGTTTATGATTTTCGCGGGAAATATATTATGAAACTTCCATTCACGAAATGAAACAAAAATGTAAGTGGATTATCAATCACAAAAATGATATGAAAATACCACTTAAGTGGATTACCATTCATAAAAATATGAAACTACTACGTGTGAAAATGTATCACTGCACTGATCTTTGTTTCATAAAATATATATAACTACCAATAACAAAAAATGTTTTTATATCATAATTCACAATTATTATTGGATAAATATCAAAATTAATACTATGTCATTACTAATCCATAGTTAAATACCATTATTAATCCATACTAAAAACTTGCAGTTCAATTCAACTCCAATCAATTTCATTTAGTTGTTTTCAATACATGTAAGCAGGCTCTTAATTACAGAAAATGTACTTCATATTCTTATCGTATATAAATATTAATAGAATGTTAAATATGCTATTTGTTTGTTATGAAATATGAAAATTAAAAAGATGAAATTGGTATCTCATCTGTTATATAAATTACTTTTGTTAAATGGACCTCATTTATTATATGAAAATTAAATTTAGCTGCTCTAAAAAACTTTTAAAAAAAGAAAAAAAATAAACTACCATCATTATAAATTTATAGGATTTGTAAAATAAAAATCTTGTCTGGAAAGATAAAAAACAGAAATTATAAGACTTTATATGATATATTGAAATATACTATATATTGAAATATATTGTGATAGTAATTTATAAATTTTGAAAATAACTTGGGCTCAAAAAGCTTTATGAAAGATTAACAAGTGACGAGAATGACTAGCTTAATGGTTTTTACTTAGTATTAATCCTTTCATAATGCTAATGTGATTAATCAAACACACAAATCAGTAAGGGTAGCTAGGAATACCTAACCTTGAGGGTTTTTGTATATCCAAGAATGATGTCTTTAACATATTGTTTTTGGCAATTGCATATTATGAATTAGTATATATAATACTTGTAAAATATATATATTATATAATTAGAATTTATTTATTTGTAAAATAAAACATAAATTAATATTTTGATAATTGCTTTATTAGATTTTTAGATTATTTGTATTTTCTAATTATAACAAATACAAATCACATAATAAAGTCAAAATTGATGGAAAAAATCCTAACTTACACCCATCTGCTCAAAATAATCCATACTTTGTTAAATCCCATTGCAATCTGATATTGGACAAACAATTTCCTATATGGATCGAACGACTTGTAACCTATGTGGTAGGTCATTATTCATCTTTCTCACCCCTTGATCATCACCATTATCATCATCCCTCACCTTCTTCCCTCTACAACTCTACCCTTCATCGTCACCGTCATCATCACCCTTTCTTCTTCCCTCTTCTCATCACCTCCACCATTAATCAAGATGACCACATAAACATCACCATCTGTTGACCCATGAATTGAAAGTAAAGTTTTGATGATAACTAACACAACAAACTTGACTAATATATACTTTGAGATCCTATGAGATTTCATAGGTTCAAAGTAGGAGTGTNGTTTTTTTTTTTTTTTTTTTACCACAACTCTAAAATCTACTATATTTCTTTCTCATTGTTATACTCTAGCTAGCCACTACCTCTTTCCTTTTTCTTATTTTTATAATGTTTTCTTTGTTTTTGATTCTTTTCGGTGTTGCTTTGTTTTTTATGATTTTTTTATCAGTTATTTTTTGTTTTTCATATTTTATTTATTTATGTTCAGCTATATCTATTACATTGGTTTAGAGGTTAATGCAATTATGCTAATCACAATATTAATTTTTTGCGTTTAATTATACTCTATACAATTATGCTTTATTTATATCTTAAGTGAAAAAAAAGATGATGTTGCGGGTACCCGCTTACCCGGGACAATCATTTCGGGTACCCAATATGCGGGTACCCGAAATTTCCGGGTAGGGCTTGGGTAATAAAATACACTACCCGAAAGGTCGGGTACCCGAATATGTGGGTACCCGCTAATGCACACCCCTAGTTCAAAGTGTAAGGAACTTGGAGCAATATTAAAGGAACGTGACACGTTAACAACCAAGTTCAAGGAGAAGTTACTAGGCATAATCTTGTAAAGGAACATAGAAGAAAGAGGAGAAGTTCCTTAGTAACACAATTACATAGGAACAAGCCACGAGAATAGATATGTTCCTACAGGAATAGGCGAACAACGTCAAGGCATTTCAACGATGTATCTTGATGAAGAAAAGGGAATTTCCAAGAAGATTATGAGAGTAATTTTCTAGGATTTTTGTAAATACATTGGAGTCTCAATTCTGGTTAGAACATCATATCTAGAGGCCAAAACGAATCTATCCCACAAATAAGTCTAGATTAATTTATGATATCACTAGTAGAAAAATCCACATTTACTGCGGCACATTTGCTGCGGTTCTTTGTGGTTTTTGAAGAACTGCAGCAAATAACCATTGATATTACTACTATGTAGAAGTATTTACTACGGTTGTATTACTTATTTGCTGCGTTTTGAACAGGAGCAAGTACTCAATCAACAATTTAAAAAAAAAGCCCATGCCAAAACAACTCTCATATAAATAGCAACACTTAACCTAATATTTCCTCCTCTCTCGTCCTTCTTATCTCGCCACTCTCTTCTTTTTATCTCGCCTCCCTCATCACTTCAATTCCTCACTCCATCATTTCTCTCTTCTTTTTATCTCGTCTCCCTCATCACTTCAACACTTCAATTTATGGTTTTTCGTTGTTTTTATTTTTATTCGATTTTTTTTGGGTTTGACGAGTCTTCGGTTTGTTGAAGAGTCCTTCAAGATCTTCAAGGTTAGTTTCCATTTTAAATTCAATTGTTGATTGTGTTCGTGCTTTTTGTTTTCGATTTCAAGTTGCTTTGTTTATTTCTTTTCAATATTTGTTTTTTCTGATTCATTTGTTTGATTTTGGTTTTGTGTTTTCGGGTTGGGATTTGGGGTTTTATGTTTTCGATTTGGAGTTTGGTTGTGGGTTTGGGTCATGGCTTAGGGTTTGCGATGTTGGTTCGTGGGTTAGGGTTTTGGTTTGGTTTGGTTCGTGGCTTAGGGTTTTGGTTTAGGTTTTGGTATTGGTGTTGGTTCGTGGGTTAGTGTTTGGGTAAGGGTTTCTGGGTTCTGGGTATTGGTTTTGGGTTCGTGGGTTTTGGTTTTTGGGTTGTGGGTTTGGTTTGATTGTTGATTTGTGCAATTGATTGTTTATTGCTCTAATATTATTGTTGTGCTTATTGATTCAATAGTTTAGTAATGTTTACATGAGTGAATGAATAAGTGAAAGTATGAATGATGACTAAATGAAAGAATGATTGAATGAATGAGTGAATGTAAGATTGAATGGGTAAAATAATGTGTATTGAATATTTGTTGTAGTGCCTCTCTTTAGGCAGTGGAGCCTGAAGTTGATCGAGAGAGGGATCAGAGAACTGTTTTTGCCTCTCTTCGGGTAGTGTCTTTTTTTTGAGTCACTTCTGCATTTCTGGTTGACAAATGAATGAATACTGATGTGAAGCACTTCTGGTTGTGATGTTGAATATTTTCTTCTCCTCCTCCCCTGTTTGCTGCCCATATTTATTTTCTATATCCTGCAGGTGAGTGATGTCAGGCTAATCATGGACCGTAATTCAAGGCGGTCTAAAGGGGGTTGGGTATGTTCCTATCATTTATTAGTGATTTTAGCTGCATGTATTGTTGATTGTTGGTTGATTAGTTTTGATTTCGAATTCAAATGCATTCAATTTACTAGTTAATCAAGTTCATTATTTGTTAGTTTTACTTGTCAATTCGTTGTTTTGATTTCTCATTTTGGGTTTGTGTTTTTGGTTTTGGGTGGGGTGGCTTCAACCTTTAGATTTGGTTCGCATGAGAGGTTGAAGCCAAATGTTCTGTAAAGGGGAATGTTTTGATTAATTCAATTATTACTTTAATTGTTGTGGAATTAATATTCAGAAATCTGAATAATGTATTATTGGTTTGTTTTTGTTGGATTTGGCTTAGCTAGTTCGGGGTCTGTGAGTGTGTGAGTGAGTTCGTCTTTTTGTTGTTTTAATTAATTGATTGATGGTGCTTGTGAGTTTTTCGTTGTTTAGATTTCTCGTTTTGGTTTTGGGTGACATACTGGTAGACACACTCACACACACGCTGACACACCTAGTCTCTCAGTCACCGACAAAAAATCGCAGTCACAAACTCCTGCTAATAGTCGCTGATTCACACACAATGTACACCATATTAAAATGCTTTCACTTTTTCAAGTTTTATGATTGATTTCGTTTGTTGCGAGTTTGTACATATGCGAATCATGGTTGTAAAAGAACTTGCAAGAAGTTAGTTAGTCCATCGCTTACTCTCAAACTCATAGTTACACACTCTCACTCACACTCACACAAACTCATAATCACACACTCACAGACACCCAAAGTGACACAAACTTACAATCACACATCGAACCTCACAGTTGCTAACTCACCCTCACAGTCAATCCCTTGCTCGACCAGCTCACATACATACTTACTCATACATTCCATCACACACTGACGCTTGCAGTCAGTCTTTCACTCACTCAACTCATATCACATGCACTCATACAGCAGCGCAACCACACACTCACACTCAGACCATACGCACTCATACAGCAGCACAGTCAGTCGGTTTGTCACACTCACAGTCAGTCCCTTAGCTTGCCCGAACCCACAGTCAGTCAGTCCTGGCCCTCACGTACTCACACTGACTTTATCACTCACTGAGCCATGCGCTCATAGTCACATGCATTCATCCTTTCTCTCTTCTATTTTTTTCCTGTTTTTTTTAATATCATTGTGTTTTTGTTTTTTTCGTTTTCAAATTATTTGTTTATTTCTTATTTGTTTTTTGTTGTTTGATGTTTTGACTTTGTTTTTTGTTTATCATTTCACAAATTTGTTGAGGTCGTATACAAAGATCAAATTTCTTGTAGTAAATTCAAATTTTGGTTTTGATGTTTTAATTTTGATTTTAATGGTTTTTTTTTAATTTTAAGATTCGTTCAAATCTATTTTGGTGGTGATTTCGCTCAAGATCCGCAAAAAATCATTGTCTATTAATCGATTTTGGCTTCGTTTTTGTGATGGTGAAAAGGTTAGTTTCCTTTTAAAATTAATTTGTTCATTTTGTTTATGATCTTATATGGATTTTATGATTGGGGTTTTGTATTAGCATTTTTTAGTTTTTGGGTTTTAGTTTTTTTTCTTTTATTTTTTTGTTGTTGCCGCGGTTTTGACTGGACCTGTGGTTTTTGTTCGTGTTTGTGGTTCACTTGGTTGGTTCTGAGATGCTTGTGTAGTTGATGGCCTTTGAATCAATATAAGGCTACTAAATGAATGGATGTGAATGAATGAATGAATCAATAAAATTTGGTGATTGAATGGGTGTTGTTGATCTTATTTTTAGCTGAAAGTGCAATCAACATCGATCTTTTCCAACTGTGCTGCTGTGTGGTTATTTTGGTGTGAGTGGCTGATTGTGTGAGTATGTTAGTAAGTGACTGTGTGAGTGTTTGAGTGAAATGGTGAGTGCTTGAGTGAATGAGTGAGTGCTTCTGTGAATGAGCGACCGTTTGAGTAAATAAGGTACTAGTTGAGTTTGTGAGCAAGCCAGTAAAGTGTTTCTGTCAGTGAACAAGTGTTTTGAGTGTTTTAGTAAGTGATTGTTTTTTGTTATTATTTGTTGTTATTATTTCGTGTTGATTTCGATCATCTATTTTAATTGCTGTTGGTGTTGGTTTTGAACATCTATTTAAAACCACTTGTCTCTTCTCAATTTAGAATAAGTGAATTTAGAAGAAATGAGTTGATTGAAATGAATAAGTTAATTATAAGTGATATGTTTGTTGCTTGAATAGTTTAATAGAGTGTTATTGATGTTTGTATATTGTTTGGTTGGTTTAGTCACTTTGTTTTGAATGAACTTGTCAGATTTACTTGTGAGAAAGCTATGGTAGGCCCGTTATAAAGTCTCTTGTCTTTTTTCCGATATAGGTTGGGCTCTTATATTGCTGCTGCTTCGCCTACTCATTAAAGAAGCTGTTGCTGCTGCTTCACCTTCTGCTTCGGCTTCGCCCACTAATTAAAGCTGCTGCTACTCAGATGTTGCTGCTATGTTGTTGTTTTTTATCCTTGCTGTAATATTGTTGTTTTTGGTCCTTAGTGTTGTATTGTTGTTGTTAATACAAGTCTTATGTATATATATACTTTCAGCATTTTATTTGGCATAAAAATGCAACAAAATAAAAAAAAAAATTTTGGGGTGCTTATTTGCTGCGGTTGTTGGGAAAACCGCAGCAAATAAGAAAATGCTTATTTGCTGCTATGGCATTTGCTGCGGTCAAAAACCGAAGCAAATACCCGGGTTTTGACCGCAGCAAATAGCTTTTTTTGTACTAGTGATATAATTTAGGTCATAAAATATTTTCTCCTTAATGCCTTAATATTAGGAAGATAAAATATCTACTAATCTTATTGAAAAATAACGGCATCTAGGGTTTTAAGAAGTCAAATAAAATTTTGTTAGGAGTCCTTAAATATAGGAATAAGATCATGGGATTATGGGGAAGAATAAACGGTAAAATAGTCAAGTAAAAAATCCTATTCTCTTGGTCTAATTACGTGGGATGATGGAAGGAGTCATGGAGTAGTGGGCGGTCAATGAACGTGGTTTATGGCTGGTGTTTACAAGGCAGAATCACTCTATAAATAATCCAAAAATTTCAGAAGAAGAAGTGCAGAACATCGGAGAACACACTTGCATTCATACGAATCTAAGTTTTAATTGATGTTCCAGTCCAGTTTACGAGTACTTTCATTGTATTAGAGTCTACATTGAGTTGTAATCTGTGAGAAAAAGAGAAGTGTGAGAACTAGAGAAGAGTGGAGAAAAAGAGAAAGAGAAATGAGAGATAAAGAGTGAGAATTGAGAGTCAAGTTCCTACAGGAATTGACGAGTGAAATTAGAGAATTTAGGTTGTAAAAGTTATTACAGGCCTATAATAGAAGTGGAGTTTTCTTTCTTTGGGCTAAGGAAGTTTTTCTCGTAGAAATATCTCTGGCACTCTTTAATTCGCTCAAAATAGTTTAAATCCCCATACAAGTTCCACACATCAATTCACCCCCCCCTCTTGCAGTGTTCCAGTACAAACAACACCATCCATCACCCTCTTCTTCTCACTACTATCACCATCATCATTATCACCACCCAAAACCCAAACCAACAACCACAATCATAACCCACCCAAAATGACCACCATCAAAAACCTAAAACAATGACTATGATTGCCACCTAGTCAAAAAACCCAAAGATCCCAAATCAAGATTTGATTGCCACTCATGAAACTTAAACCTACACATGAACTCGATACCCATAATCCAAAGATTCCATAACAAGGCGACGAAAGGGAAACCCTAATTGGGTTTTATTATCGTTGGGGGAGTGGGTGTTCGAGGGGGAGGGGGAAGAGGTATGGCTTATGGGTGAGGAGAAGGGGTAGGGGACAGGACGACAGATGGCAAGGGGAGGCGAATAAGGTGGTGGGGTATTGGGGTGTGTGGGTGCTGGGCTTAATCCTACCAAAGGTGGTTGGTTGGTGGTGACTACCAAAAGTGGGGTGAGTAAGAGAATAATTAGAGGGATTAGAAACTAATAAGATGAATTTAACCTACACATACCTACAAAAACCTGATTTAATAGGTCATAATTAAAAAAGGTCTATATAGAAAATTTTTTCGTCCAACGTCGGATATAATTGAATTTAGCAAAATCTGAATCATTTTGAGCAAACGAGTGAAAATTGGGATTTTTCCCATCAATTTTGGCCATAATAAATTATAATATGAATGCAATTTAATCTATACATATACTATGATACAAAATAATGCTGCCAGGTAATGCTCATGGGATGTATGATTTAGACTAAAAAAAATACGGAGTAGCATTGAAATATTTTTTTATTATAACCTCAAGTTAGTGATACCAATTATGAAAATATAAAAAAGAAAAAAAATGACATAAAAAGTATATGTACTTAGAAAATTTTTAAAGAGGTGTTGCCTACAAAAAAAAAAGATTTAAGAGAAAATTAAGAGAATTGTTATAGAAAGAGAGTTTTAGGGGAGAATATTAGGAAATAATAGATTCATATTCATCTTAATAAATCGTAGGGAGCGAGTATATATATATACATGGGAAACAATTAGGGTTTCCTTAGAATAATAAAGCTAGTATCCAGAATATCCTAGTATAATCATAGGGGTATAATGGGCATCCACTAAATACATATATTATATAGCACTCCCTCCTTGGATGACCATTATCGAATAGTATGCCTCGTTAAAACCTTACTAAGAAAAAACCATGTGGGAACAAAAGCCTAGTGAAGGAAAAAGAGTACATCACTTTCGTAACACGATTTAAGATGTTACCTCATTAAAAACCTTATGTGGAAAATCCAATATGGAACAGAACCATGGTTAATGGAAAAAGAGTGCAACGCGTATTTTCTCCCCCTGATAAATGCATAACTTGAGATCTTTTAAAATAATGAATCCAACGTCTTTGGTAGTAGCTTCGCACTTGAAGTAGAATAACATTCAACTCCTTGGTAGTTGATCCTTCCTGATTGGATTTCAATCTTCAACATGAGATATATCATATATTCATTTCTCGATACTCTTGAAAATAATACATATGTTGTGTTTATCATTACTTCATATTTGTCAAGTTGCCATAAATATTAAACTTATGCCTCCTTCTGGAAGTTATATAAAGTAGCTATTGATAATTATATATTGATCATAATTTATGGCAACTTGTGATATTATGTACATCATTGTCTAATCTTATATAAATTAGTAATTATATTTAAGTAATTATTTGTTTATGGTTCTTCTAGACCATAAAAGGATTATACTTATAATATCAAAGTTCTCTAATGAACATAAGGTTCTGATTATCTCTCACATGCTTAAACTTCAAGTTGAGTGTTGACAATCTAGTCATCAATACTTTATGGGAGTTTTGTATTCTAATTAAAGAATCTGAAGGACTTGATATTTGAATATGTTGTATATAAATTCTTCTGGAACTTTTATACATGATTCATAACATGTTGTTAAAACGCCTTCATATTATCACAAATATATCCTCATTGGAGCATAATTATTGTCCAGTAAGTCTTCATTCTATTGTAAACACAACTTACTACATTATGTACCAAATTTCACGTACATCACAATTATTTAGTGCATGTAAATGATGAGATGTAAAATGTATACCAATAAGATATTGAACATAAAACATGTATATGATGAGTGACGCATCTAACTACGCATGCAATGAATAATGCGTTTATCTACGACTCACGCATGCACATAAATGTAAGACTAAAAAATGCAAGACACCATGCATGCAATGTGGGTTTCAAAAACCATTGCTGGACTTCTGGTCCTTGATGATCATCATTATTCACCTTTATCATGGACTTCAAGTCCATGATAAGCTTTGATCATAGTCAATATGTCGACATAAAAGTGAACTTTTATTTCAGATCTCTGTTCTCAAATCCACTACTTTTGCATATGCATATAATCCATCGGTTCCATCATATACCGGTATCACATTTTTCAAGATGTAATTTGTATGCTATTTTACAATGATATTTGAATACATTTCCCATTGGTATCATTAGTCGATCATAACATCTAAGTTCTTATATCATAGGCTATCTCTTATAATTCTGATACCTATACCACTTTCGGGGCATGCTGTATGGTATTGATATACCGTTACACTTCTAATAGTGTCAACTGCACTTTCTTGCCATATATTACATATTTATTTTGAAACCGATCACACAACCTAAACTTCATGTGTAGTTATTGAAGTATTATTGGAAAGATTTATCTTAATGTATACAGGGGCGGATCCAGGAATTTTAAATAGGTGCAGCACTCCAAAATTTTCGATGTTCGGATCAATTGATTCGGTTTAACAAAAAAAACGGATTCATCAATACGGTTCAAAAATTAAAAAACTTACATTACAGTTAATACAATGACTAATAAAAATTTAAGTTAATACAATGACTAATAATTTAACCATAATCACATTAAACAAATTTAAGCTCAAATATAAATTAGTCAATATAAATAAGAAAAAAAAATCATATAAAATAAAATCATCACCAATTTATATGTCAGTCAAATTAAATAAAATCATATTAACAAAATATAGATGATAAATTACTAAATAAGTCACATTAAACATAACAAATATAAATAATAAATCGGTCAATATAAATTAGAAAAAAAAAATAATCACATTAAATAAATCAGAACAATTAACATCAGTCAATATAAATCACAAACAAACAAAAAAAAAGCAGATCAAACTCACTCACAGACTCACAGTCAAACACTCAAACAGATGTTCAGATGAACAAATCTGAAATAAACAAATTAGAATTTAAAAAGAAAAAAATAGATTAAACAAGCAAGATTTAAATATTAAATATCTAATCTCAATTAATTACAAAAAAAAACATAAATGAAAATATAAAATTAAAAAAAAAAAACAAATCAGATTTTAATTAAACTAAATTGAAAAAGGGAAAAAAATCAGATTTTAATTAAACTAAATTAAAAAAGGAAAAAAAATCAGTTTTTCAGATCTAGTTTATGACTCATACCAGGTGGATGACGATTGACGAATATATGAAGAAGCAAGAACTTCCAAGAAGCCCGAAGGTTGTGCTGCGTTGATGAAGAAGGTGGAAGGTGGAAGGCCGAAGGTGGCGCACGGTGACTCATTCAGGCGAAAGGGGTGACGAAGAAGGCCGAAAGCGGTGAAGAAGGCCAGGTCGAAGGGCGAACTGGTGAAGCCGGTGGGCGTCAGGCTGTCGGGAGTTCGGGAGTGGAGCGGATTCAAAAGAGAGAAAAGAGAAGAGAGGGGCAATTAAAAGAAGAGAGAGAAAACAAGGGTTTTGGGGTGAATTGTTGATTTGGTTGTTTGGGTCTTACGGTGTTTGACCCCTTCAAAGCTTCACGCGTAAAACACGTTTTTTCTTTTTTTTTNTTTTTTTTTTTTTTTTTTTTTTTTTTTTAAATTGAAGCTGAATTTTTTTTTTTAAAAAAAAAAGAGGGTAGCACGTGTCACCCCGTTCTACTCCTCTAGATCCGCCCCTGAATGTATACACATATTCACATAATATAACCAAAATGTGTCTTCAACGTTATTTAACATGAAATATAACTGAATACAAATTAAACCATAGATGTGCAACATATGTTGATAATGTATTGACAAAAGTTGGCAATAATATCTTAAATAGTCATTATAGGAATCATCACTTTATAATTTAGTAATTTTGCCAACTTATCCTAATTCTTCTCCCCCTAAGTTGGTAAAATTTTCAAATATAGGGGCATCATATTCTTAACCAACTTAGGCCCTGTTCTCGTCAACTTATTTTTGCTGATCTGAACTTATTTTTGCTGAACTGAAATTATTTTTGCTGAAATCATTAATAAATTATTAAGGATTGAAACTGATTTTTGCTGAACTGAACTTATTTTTACTGAATAGAACTTATTTTTGCTGAACTGAACTTATTTTTACTGAAAATAAGTAAAAATAAGACGAGGAGAATAGGGCCTAAGATTTTTCATGTACAAAAACATTTCATCTAATAGAAGATTATTTTTAACAAATTTCATCGCTTAGAAGAGATATATTCAACAAACTATTTGTCTCTTCTGGAGAACAATCAATGAAAATCATTTCTTCTCTAACTTATGATGTACATCACACATGTGTTTATAAATTCATCATAAATTGTTCTCTTCTAGAGATTAATAACAATGGGGTGACAATTGTTGGTTTATTCTTGTGTGTTGACATTCAACAGCCCTAATAAAAAAAATGACTGTTATATAAATATAATCATGGCTTAGCTTATACGCATGTAACTCCACTCAATGGTGATCTTTTGGATTACCAGTGACTTTGATAATGAGTTTTTACTTACTCAAAGTGTTAACATACAAGGTTATTTGGTAAGCCTTTAATCACATAATATAGAACAACATATAAGCTATTTTAGTGAACTTCTGGTCACCCATTACATATCTATATCCAAAGTTATTCAAAAATAACTTTATATTGTTCTTGAAATTTTCTTAAAAAACACAATCCAAATATAGCTCAATTTCAATGTTCGTTAATTATGTCTTGCCATTCAAAACATTTCACATATCTAACATGAGAGAGCGTCAGCCCATTATTTCATACCAAATTAAAACTTTAGGTTTCCGTAACGGGTGATTATATATTAAACCCAGATGGCCTAATTTAATTATCTCATCTAAATATTTTTCTAAATTGTGGTCAGTTTTCAAATACTAGTGATCACTTTTATTATACATACTTCATGCATAGTCATGAACATTAATATGATGCGATATAAAAACACTAATATATGTTTCTTTCTATACTTGGCAAGACTAAGGGCCTGTTTACTTCAGCTTAAAATCAGTTCAGTTCAGTTCAGTTCAGTTGTTCTTTAATTTTGCTAATTGATTTGATTAATTTGATTGACCTAATTAGGTTGATTATGTCAATTTCATTTACACATGTTAGACCGATGTATTTACATTTTAATGTTTGATACGAAGAACAATTTATTGTGTATAATAATAACAATAATAACAATAACAACAACAAGAACAACGATGACCATAATGATGACGATGACGATGACAATGACGATAATAATAATAGTAATAATAATAATAATAATAATAGACAACATGTAGTATACAACCTAACGCTACAAAATTATGACTCATTATAATTACGTTAATAATTGTTGGACAATAATAATACTACAATTTTCATATTACTAAATAACATAATACAATATAATTAGGTTAATAATTTTAGATAACATAATAATACTACTACACATGTACTACTTTTCCTAATTAGTCATCTTCTTCTTCTTCGTTTTCTTCATAATCGGCGAGCTCTTCATCTTCTTTTTGACCATCAACTTGCTGCTGCATGACCCCAGGGTTACATTCAATTGAATCCCATATCTGATCAGTTATTTGTTGCCGAACAGTATCCATTTTTGTTTTTCTAGTTTTGTCATACATACTATGATCTTCTCTTTGTTCCATGATTTCAATTTGGTTTGTCAATGGCATTCGTAGATCATGTAAACGTGTATAATTGTGTAGAGTACAACAAGCAACAATAATTTGTAATTCATAACATAAATCCATTATTTGTGGCATACTTTTAAGGATCTTCCACCTATTTTTCAGTACCGCAAAAACCCTCTCAATAACATTTCGACATGAAGAATGTCGGTAATTGAATTGCTCAAACTTTCCTTGTGGTGGACTTCCCTTTTTTGAAATCGGGCTAATGATACCTTGTCCCAGATCCTGCATTTGGACTCATGTATCTAAGTGTATTAGGATACGCTGAATCAACCACATAGTATTTACCTGTAAAATAGTACAATCATTAGTGTTAATTTACCAAAATTATTTATTTTTCGCTTTTTATTCACTGCAATTTAAGTTATGAAGGTACCAGGCGGCGAGTGAGGGAATCCCATTGTTTTATCACCTAAGCTTCGCCTCCATACGGTTGAATCATGTGCACTACCTTCGTAACCTACATTAATGTGAGTGAATAACATGTTCAATGAACAAACAGCCATCGCATTCCATGATTTCTCTCCTTTACGATCTCTAAAGGCCTTGCCTATAGCATCTGCAACATGTGACTGTATAAGGATACCTACTATGGCACCTACACAATCCTGTTAATACTAGTTTGATGCCATTACGTAGTCGCTATACATAAATATTCAAAATACTACTACTAGTAGCTTAAAGAACGGCTAATACTTGTGGTTGTTTTGGATTTCTGGAGGTGTGTTATTCAAACTTTAATGTGGTCGAATAATTTGACTTGACAATTTTTCCAATGCATCTAATACCTCATGGAAATACATTAAAATAGTTCATAGGGAGTGTTGAAATCTTTCAGCAGTATCACGAACGGAAGCAGGTTTGGCCAGCATGTACAAGCATACAGCAAGTTGCTCTTCAATGTTCATATGTTTGCCATTACCATCTACCAATAGATGTTGTGCTCTAAGGTCATTAGCAAGACTAAAAAATATTTCCGCACTTAGACGAATCTGTTCTTTACATAAGTTAGGGTGGCCTGTCAAGAGCCTATGCACCCATTGATGCCCCATTTCGCCTCCTGAATGCAAAGGTAACCGTTCCACTAGGGTCGTCAATGTCCTTAATTGATGCAACGCTATCCATGTCAAACATTATTCCACTTCATCATCATCCATTATACATAAGCAATATAAATATATAATAAATCAAACTAATAACATTTGTGTAATAAAAAAATAATAAAGTTGCACATATCACTAAACCAAAGTTCATTCAAAAGGGTAGCATATGTTCATACAAACACACATAACACAAATAAAATGAGTGCAATGTCAACAGTTTTGCACAATAAAAACAAAAGGTCCAACCATGTATGCAACTAAAACATAACACAATTGTAAAGAGTGCAATCGAAACATTTCTACACTATTAAAACATAATCAGCAACCCGTTGAGTGATCAGAATAGTACGACAACACTGGTCTGTACACAAGATCATCATCAAAAGTGCAATGCTTCCTTAAGAAATGAAGTCTTCCGTTGTCAGTACGCAGAGAGGTGGAAAGTTATCAAGAATATCCACAGCAAAAGATTCCCCGTACCTTTCAACAATCCCCATGGTCTCCAAGATGTTAAGAACCTCATCGTAAGTGTGCCTTATTTGATCAAGACATGCATCAATATCCTCTTCTCTAGATCGTTTAGTAGATGACTGGGATGCACTGTCAATGCTCTTACGCCTTCTACTTTGGAAAGGGATAACGAACTGCTGCAACTCATAGTTGTGGGTTTCAACTTGTTGGAGTACTCCAACTTCTTAGACTACTTCAACTTCTTCAGAATCTCTAGCACCTTTAGCTTCGGGTTTTAGACAAGTTTGAGGTTCCGTAGGTCCATCCGTTTGCACTTCCTTTCTTTTATTGGTAAGTGATGCTGTTGTATAACATCTTTTACCCGTTAAGTTGCATACCCACTAAACTTATCCCATTCTGCCTCATTCTCTATAGGAGTTTTCAAAAAGCCTTTTGCTATGGATTTATATTTCTGTCATAAGATAAAATGTGGCATAATTAATTAGTTAAATTTCAAAGTTGTATATTAGTTGAAAGAATAAGTTAAAGTATATTGAATGGAAATTTATTAATCATACAACATGTACCTTGCAAAGGCTTTCCATTTTTCACTATGAACATCAACCATCTTCAGTCCATCCAATAATACCAATCCACTTCTTTAATTCATTCCAAGCTTTGTGTCTCTCTTTCATATTGGTGAACCAATTCTTAACAAAAAGGGGTTTGTAATTCAGAGGTTTAATGTCGAGGCAACATTAGTTTTCCCACCTGAGGGAGAGACATGGTCTGGAAGGATTCCTAAAAGTATCATCTTAACTTCCGAAGAGAAGGATGCACGTGGGGAACTCATTGCAAACAACATTTGCTAAGAAATATAAAAAATAAAAATAATTACCAATCCAAATATCCAATAAACTAATTCCCTCGCAAATTTTCAACGGAAACAGTAGTAGAAAAATAGCTTATTAGTATTGTTTTTTATGACCTATTTGTATCGTTTTACAAAAACGATACTAATAGTGGTTTTTTTAAATATAAAAAAATAGCTATTAGTATCGTTTGTTTTTAAAAAACGATACTAATAGCGATTTTTGAAAACAAAAAAAAATGAAATCACAATTGTAATGAAATAATAATACTTATAACCAAAAATTAAAATTATTATAACAAATACTATATTAAATTGATGAATAACAATAATAAATTATTACAAAATTGAGGGGTGTGAAACCTCGAAGGCCATTAATCATAAAAAGTTTGCCACACTGATCACTCAACTCTAAGATCACAAAGACAAATCTCCATATCATTCTTCTGCCACACTAGCACCAGAAACCTACCGCAGAGACCTACAAACACCCTAGCACTCAAGGAACAAAATAATCCATTCTTCTGCCACACACCCTGTCAGATTGTCCTTGCAAGAATAGTCTGACTCTACAATAGACTCGAATTGAACCTATGAAACGACNACCTATGTAACGACACAGCAGTTCAAAATAAAATGAGTTAATCATGAAAAACATAGATGTCACTCCAACATACATACTCATCCAGACCTAATTAGATGGATGTCAGAAGTTAAAGAAAACAAGAATACCTTTCAAGTCTTGCACTTGATTGTAAAGTTGACGGTTTTCTTCTAAAACCTTGTAGTATGAAGACGATGCAACTTCAAGGCTACGTACATGACTCTCTGAGACATTGAGAAATATCAAGCAAATTAATATCTAAAATCTACTTGATTACTTTAACTTTGACATGGGAATATTTTTAATTTCTTCATCCCATTGTAGCTGAGCTCTCTTCACTTCTAAATTGGTCTCTTTGAAAGAGGACTTTAGTTCCTGATTATCAATGATAGGGTAAGGGAAAACAATCGCTGAAGAAAAGAAAAGACATGAAATTCAAGACAGAAATAGGCTAATCATTTTAAAATTAGTACCAGAAGTTCTTTGTGTTGCTCATCTACTACTTCCTTGTAGCTGATGCCATGTTGGATAACTACCTCTCTTCTTCCCCCACAAATGCAATATTCTGCTGCATCTTTAGACTTCATAGCAGCCATTTTGTTTCCAAGATAATGTGAAATTGCTTCCAAGAATTCTTCATGTGTAAAACTTTCTGTTTCCAAGATAATACTATGGGATGTTGAAATTTTCTCAGATTTTCATAATTTGGTGTTTCTTGATATAGACAAGACCTCAAGCATCACAAAAATAGCTATGTTAATGACAAAGCAATCAATAAAATTGACTGTTTTCCACTCAAAATTCATATAATCAAAATTTCAGGTACATATAAAACCAGATTCTAATGGTATCCACCAATAGTTGCCAATGATGATCAGTCTTTTAAACACCAATTTTAAAATAATATGCAAACCAACATACACAATAACACCACTGCAACTGCATACTTATCAATACCAATATGGTAGATCTGTTTGATGCCCACTATATAGCCATTCCCACATATCAGAGCAACAAGACTAGAAAATGCCTTCAACACCAAAGACCATTTTATCAAATTTGGGTTCTCAATTAGTGCCCTGGCCACCAATGCACTGTAAAAAAGAATAGCAAGACAATAGTTGTTTTCCTGTAGACACATGTTCTAACATTATTACACCAACCTCCTCCCTGCAAAGATGAAAGACACTAAGTTAAACAGCAAGTTGGAGAACAATTTGAAAAGCTAAGCAGGCTTCAAGACTTGAGGCCTTCTCAGTTCAAAAAAAAATTCCAACTAACCAGTTTCATAATTTAACTTTGTTTATTGTTTTAGTTTTATAATTATGAGTGAGTAATTTTTTTCTCGGGTTTTGGGGATCCATGAACCCATTAATGGACTAGTTTAATACCAATCGATTAGTTCCTGATTAGTAATTAAATTCCTATTATTGATTTCTATCGATTGCAATTAAATTGTGCGCAGATTTAGTTGTAATTTTGATAATTGTCGAAATTGAGGCAGAGAGGTAAAATTACCACAATAAGACCACCGAATAATAGGCAAAACGAGTCTATGCGAGCGAGAGCCAGTAGAGGAGTTTTGAGGGAGTCTAAGTTTGAGAGAATTAGTGTGCCCTAATTTATTGAATTTTGTGGAATTGACTAGTCTAAGTTTAAATTTGTTAATTGTTCATGGTGAACAGATTGCCCTAGGTTTTAGTCAACTTGAGCCAATTCTTAACTAGCTTAATTTCGTCATTAGTTTTTTTAGTTAATAATTAATCATAACCAAGGCCCTTTTTACGGTTTAAACTTTTTAGTACTAGTAGTGTTTCATTGCTTCCCTGTGGATTTGATCCCTACTTCCCTAGCTATATTAGTTAGTGTTCTTCGGTTATTTTTTAGAGGTGTGCGATAAACTGCATCAATATTATTTTTTATTACGGAGTAATTAATTAAACATTAGTAAATAATTAATTAGGTTTATAAGGATTTTTTTGTTACAAAGCATTAATTAGAAAAGAGTATTGAAAATAGTATAATACTAAAAATAGTTTTTTGAGGGAAAAAATTTAAGGAGGTTTTGACTTGTGTCTTTTTATGATATAGTAGAGGTGATCAAACTTAGCTCGGCCTGAAAAATTGTGGGTTTTGGGCATGACATTTTCAGCCAGGTCTAATTTTTAAATTTTTTGCGTGAGTTTTGGCAGCTTAATTTAAAGAAAGTTAGTTAAGTTTTGGGCCCGACCCGATAAATTAAGGCCCGCACTATTTTTACGAGCTTTGGACAACAACCTTTGGCCCAAAACTAGGCCCGAGTCCGATCAATCAGCCTTATTTAGAGCATTAATCACATCTTGCCCCATGATCACCTCTATGATATAGGAATGATGTCACCATGACTTGTTTTAGTATATAACTAGTGGATAGGCCTGGGCGTTGCCCCTGATCATGATTTCCTTCTAATTTTTACTGTTCTTTTGTCGATATTTTTTATAGAAGTTGTAATTGTTGAAATTGTAATGGTAAAATAACAATGCAACAACTATTGATGTTATAAAACCAAAAGTAATACTATAAGTGTAAAGTAATTCAAAGATACTATTTATTTTCATACAATAAGCGATTTGCGAAATTAGTACTGTAAAGAAATTATTGCAAGTTGATTGTTGTTTTTGATGGAGGTGAATGTCTAAATGTCATGTCTTTTTGCTATAAGGTCCTCATTGCTTGCTTGCTTTTTTACGGTGTTGTAGGGGCCCCGGATTTTAGGGTCCCAAAATTTTTTGGTCACCTTTCCCAAACCGTCCATAGGTCAAGTTAGACCTAAAAAATTGGCTTAAGGAAAGGTGAAATGGACTTTTTTAGAAGTATTTTGCAAAAAAACAAGAGCGCAAGAATTTCAGTCGCGCTAGCGTGGTAGCGTGACAGAGTTTGTCACGCTGACTGTGCAGCGCTACAAAGCTTGTCACGCTGCAGGTGCAGCGCGACAGACTTTGTGACGCTGCGACGTTAGCGTGACAAAGTTTGTCGCACTACGCTATTTTTGTGTTTTTTTTGCTTTTTTTTTTTCGAGTGAGATAATAATATACGAATACGGACGATGCTAGTAAGAAGTCGCCAATGAGTTTTAGGAACTAAACTCATAAACTGTGTATTTAGATTCGATACGAATGGGACTCGAATAAGGGACGTTTGTCTAAATTGCACAGAAATCCTCTCCGATCCCATGGGGATGACTCCAAGTTGTGGTCGAGCGAACCAAAGATTGGACTCGGGGGCGAAGACTAACATGACGGAGTGCGTCTGGTTAGCCCATAGGCGGCCATTAATAGTTTCCTCTTAACCGTACAGAAATTACATTTAGAATCACACAAAAATATCAATTACAAAATTCACAAAAAAAAGCATTAAATTGTTAGTGAATCACAAAAAAAAACTAATTAATTTAACTCAAACCGTTATTAAAATCAATTTAAGGAGCCTAACATGATTAGATTTGTCCGAAAGAATTATCTTGATTAAGCGTTGCAAACAATCAATTTTAAGTCCTTTAACAATAATAACGCGATAAAGCAGTAAATAAATAGTGAAACAACAACTTAAAAGTCCATAAACATGATTTTTAGGGCTCTCAGGAAACGTACCACTTCTCCTTTGAAGATTGTCTTCGTCGAGTATTAATTTGGGCGGAGTTTCGAATTATTGTTTCGATATTATTAAAATTTGTAGCCACTTTTTAGTAAAATAAATAGCAAATAAAATAATAAATAATTATAATAAAAAAAAGGTTGTTAAAAGCAATACTCGGATTATTTAAGTATGAGGAAGAAAGTGAGTTAAAAAATGTGTTGAGAAACGAAGGAAATGAGGGTTTTTGTAACAGCGTGGGAACCCTAATCGCGCTGGGCTGCTAGCGTGGTACGCCATATCACGCTGGCCCAATAGCGCAGGGAACCCTACAACGCTACTAGGGAAAAGGTCCGTGAAATAAGAATGAGATTTATTTTTAAGCCCAAGTATACTCGATTATCCAATCTTCTAGAAGTTTTTTAATCATCATAGAGTCCTGCCGCGGGACAGGGGGACTAAATTAGGTGTCTACAGTTAGCCCCCACTTTGATTGAGTTTGAGTAAGACGCAATCAAAGTATGCTCGAATCGTTTTTCGAGGCTTTCATATCCGAGCTCCTCATTAACCAATGGGCGTAGCAAATTTTAGAGAGCAAAGGCTCTCGAAACTGAAATCGAAAATAGATTTTAATAAATTCGCTTATTTATCAAAACACTTAGCAAATAAATTAGTATTAGTATTTTGAATAAGTCTTCTTTTGACTGGAAATAAGGTAATAAATTCGCTCATTATTACTATTTTAATTAAATTCGCTTATTTACTGAAATTATTGAAAAAATATAATAAATTCGCTTATTTATTACTATTTTGAGTAAATTCGCTTATTTACTGAGATTATTGAAAAAAATGTAAGAAATTCGCTTATTTATTACTATTTTGAGTAAATTCGCTTATTTACTGAAATTATTGTAATAAATTCGCTTATTTATTACTATTAGAAATGAAATAAAAAGATAATTTGATGGAGAAAAGTTTAAGTGTAAAGAGAAGAGGAGAAAAAAGAGAGAGAAAGTAGGTTTAGGAGAATAAGAGAATCGGTTTTGGAAGTGTGAGAATGGGTAGAAAAAATCAAGAAAGTCAAGAGGATCGTTTTAGAGGAGAAAAAAGGGTATTTATAAGAAAAATGTGTAGCGTGACAGGTTTGATCACGCTGGCCAGGTAGCGTTACAAGTTTAATAACGCTGACCAGCCAGCGTGACACAAGCTGTCACGCTGCGCAGCTAGCGCTGGTTTACTTGTCACACTGCTGCGTTAGCGTGACTCGTTTTTTCTTTTCTTTTTTTTTTTTAATCAAATATTGAGCTTATATAAAATTAAGTCCAATAATCTAGAGAAGTGGGTTTTATTGTTCATCATGGAGTCTTACCACGGGACCGGGGACTAAATTAGATGTCTACAGTTAGCCCCCACTTTGATTGAATCTGAGTAAGACGAAAATCAAAGCATGCTCGAATCGCTTTTCGAGACTTCCATATTCGGAACCGAGGGCTCCTTATTAACCAATGGGTGTATCAAGATTTTAGAAAGCAATGGCTTCCAGAACATAAAAAACTTTTTGTTTTCGAAAATTGGAATAGTTATGTTCTAATTAATCGACTTTCTTACTTTGAAATCGAAATATAGAAAATGAGTTTTAATAAATTCGTTTATTTGTTAAAGTATTGTAAATTTAAATTTATAAGCAAAAGTAATATATTAGTCTATTTATTACTAATCTAGTAAATTTGCTTTTTCAAAGATCTGAACACAAAAGGGTATATATTCGCTTATTTATTACTATTTTAGTAAATTCGTTTATTTACTAAGAATATTTGAAGAAAAGGTAATAAATTTGCTATTTTACCAAAGAAAGTTTTGAAAAAGGTAATAAATTCGCTTATTTATTACTATTTTAGTAAATTCGCTTATTTACTAAAGAGGTGTTTGAAGAAAAGATAGTAAATTCCTTATTTATTACTATTTTTGTAAATTCGCTAATTTACTAAAAAAGTGTTTGAAGAAAATGTAATCAATTCGCTTATTTATTACTATTTTTCAGTAAACTCGCTTATTTACCGAAATTATTGAAAAATGTAATAAATTCGCTTATTTATTAAAATTTTAGTAAATTCGCTTATATACTAAGAATATAAGAAAGGTAATAAATTCGCCCCATTTTATTACGTTTTGAGTAAATTCGACTATTTACCGAAACTATTGAAAAAAGAATTGATGTAATAATTCGACTCATTTATTACTATTTTGAGGTTAAAATTCGTTTTTACCGAATTATGGAAAAAAGTGTAAATATTCGCTCATATTACTTTTTTTTGGAGTAAATTGCTTATTTACTAGAATGTTGACAAAAGCTAAGGTGACGTGCAAAAACTCAAAACTACTAAAAGCTTTTTCATTTTGAAGTATTTGGAAAGGAGTGAGAAAAAGGGGTATTTAACAGCAAAAACAAAGTCAAAGGCATTTGAAGTACAACAAAGCCACAGTCAAGAGAGCGCTAGCCTCTGTAGCGTCCAAAGCCCAACACGTCGGTAATGCCGTCGACGTTGACATGTAGAAAGAAACAACGCTTAAGACCTTCAGCGCGGTTGCTGCATATCCCGCTCCAAGTAAGCGTTTCTTCATTTGTTGTGTTTGAAAGGTTGCTCAAATTATAAAAGTTGATGTTGAATTGATAATACATGGTAGTGTTGTGTAGGGACATTAGCGCGGTTTCGTTGTTGGGCTTGAGTGATGGCGCTGTAGAATTAGTCGCGCTACATGTTGTAGCGTGGTAGAGTTAGTCGCGCTACTGAGGCAGTGTGTTTTGGTTTGT
>PYUH01000060.1:2001785-2026686 GCA_016808085.1 Suaeda aralocaspica | reverse complement strand
ATATGTAGCAACCCTTGCAATTTCATATTATAATGATTGCACTTACAAGAATGTGTCCATTCAGTATGTGTTAATAGATAAAATGTTGAAAAAAAAACCCAAAGTGGGTTCTTATTGAACCATAACGGGCTATAAAATAACTTAAAACCCTTTTAGCTGGGGTTAATTATGATTTAGATGTCTATGAGTAATTTCAAATAAATACTACATATTCATCAAAACTATTCAAATACATGACTTTTTAGCGCAAAAAAAGTTCTAGCTCTAGCTTTGTAGCGTGACAAAAGAAGAGCGCTAGCAAGGGACAGCGTATTAAACTTGTGATGCTAACGTGTAGCGCAATTAGAAGAGTTGCGTTGTTTGTGTAGCGTTGTATAGTTAGTTACGCTGCAAGTTTCTATTGATTTTTGCTAAGTTATCATTAAATTGTATTTAAGGGTTTGGATTCATGTCCATGTTGCCCATATATACGTTATTTAGGCCTAAATGGGCTTATTATTAGACCGAAGTTTTGAAAGATTGGTGATGATGTTATTTGTATGTGAGTCATTAAAAACATCGATCAAATCGTGCATGTCAAGCATTAGTAATTTTCATATTATCATTATTGGATCCTTACAAAGAGTGATGAGGGAAGACAAAAAAAGATAGAAGAAAATAGAAGAAAAAAGAAACGAGACTCAACAATTAGAGTTATAACAATCAAGGTTAATTGATGGGAAGCTCATAGGAAAAATACAAATTAATAAAAAATATAAATATCATAATTAACCTTGATGGATTTTTTTTATTTTTGAGTTTTAAAAAAAAAATAATTCTAAGTGTTTGATTTTTTGAAAATAATACAAGGGAAAGTGAGATAGTTAGATTTATTAGAAATTTGGAATTAAACTAATAAAATTCTAAATGAAAGGAATTAATTAGTAAATTTCCAAAAGATTCGAATTATATTAAAAATCTCAAAAAGTTAAAGTATTTTTGAAATCGTTAATATTATTTGAATTTTCTAATAAATGTTAAGTGTATAAGTTAGTTTCTATTTAATCAAAGATTCTATTAATCAAATCCTAAGAAGATCAAGGATTTGATTAATAATATCTTTTGCAATATTTTATTAACTAAATCAAATATATTGGTGCATAAAAATCTTCCAAGCAATCAAATGATATCAAAGAATATAATTTAAAATTATGGAAAATATTTTACGTAATCAATTAATTTAGGTAGCTAATAATATATTGTGATTAAAATTGATTTGAAAACCTCAGAAAATCTACATATGCACAAAATATAAAAAGCAAAACAAGCAACTTTATAAAACAAAAGGGAAGCAAATAATTACTAAATAATGCAGACAAATTACGGTCAGTCATGGTTGGTCAAAAAGGTCCTACATCTAAGGAGTGTGCTCCAACACTTTGCGGTATAATAACCGTTAGATATGAAGTTTCTCCCATCTAAGTACCATGGGCGGCTTAGAAATTGATGTAGTTGGGATAAGGTTCTATTTTGCTCGGTTGCTTAGAGACCATGGGCCCCACCAAGTCAACGGTTCCTTCCCGAAATGTAATGTTATTATGGTGATCCTAAGGCATGTTTCAAACACATGGAAGCCAAGTGTTTGTCACATGTATGCAATATGTCTAAAAAAATGCAATTTGCTCTAAATATAATAAGTGTATGATTAAGAGAAAATTTTCAAGTCTCACCCTCTTTTAGTCCCCAGTGGAGTCGCCACTGTAGAGGCCCCGGATTTTAGAGTCCCAAAATTTTTTGGTCACCTTTCCCAAACCGTCCATAGGTCAAGTTAGACCTAAAAAATTGGCTTAAGGAAAGGTGAAATGGACTTTTTTAGAAGTATTTTGCAAAAAAACAGGAGCGCAGGAATTTCAGTCGCGCTAGCGTGGTAGCGTGACAGAGTTTGTCACGCTGACTGTGCAGCGCTACAAAGCTTGTCACGCTGCAGGTGCAGCGCGGCAGACTTTGTGACGCTGCGACGTTAGCGTGACAAAGTCTGTCGCACTACGCTATTTTTGTGTTTTTTTTGCTTTTTTTTTCTTCGAGTGAGATAAAAATATACGAATACGGACGATGCTAGTAAGAAGTCGCCAATGAGTTTTAGGAACTAAACTCATAAACCGTGTATTTAGATTAGATACGAATGGGACTCGAATAAGGGACGTTTGTCTAAATTGCACGGAAATCCTCTCCGATCCCATGGGGATGACTCCAAGTTGTGGTCGAGCGAACCAAAGATTGGACTCGGGGGCGAAGGTACTAACATGACGGAGTGCGTCGGGTTAGCCCATAGGCGGCCATTACTAGTTTCCTCTTAACCATACAGAAATTACATTTAGAATCACACAAACATATCAATTACAAAATTCTAAAAAAAAAAAGCATTAAATTGTTAGTGAATCACAAAAAAATACTAATTAATTTAACTCAAACCGTTATTAAAATCAATTTAAGGAGCCTAACATGATTAGATTTGTCCGAAAGAATTATCTTGATTAAGCGTTGCAAACAATCAATTTTAAGTCCTTTAACAATAATAACGCGATAAAGCAGTAAATAAATAGTGAAACAACAACTTAAAAGTCCATAAACATGATTTTTAGGGCTCTCAGGAAACGTACCACTTCTCCTTTGAATATTGTCTTCGTCGAGTATTAATTTGGGCGGAGTTTCAAATTATTGTTTCGATATTATTAAAATTTGTAGTCACTTTTTAGTAAAATAAATAGCAAATAAAATAATAAATAATTATAATAAAAAAAAGGTTGTTAAAAGCAATACTCGGATTATTTAAGTATGAGGAAGAAAGTGAGTTAAAAAATGTGTTGAGAAACGAAGGAAATGGGGGTTTTTATAACAGCGTGGGAACCCTAATCGCGCTGGGCTGCTAGCGTGGTACGCCGTACCACGCTGGCCCAGTAGCGCAAGGAACCCTACAACGCTACTAGGGTAGCGCTGTTAGCTTAGTGACGCTGAGCTGTCAGCGTGACTAAATTAACCGCGCTACGTTTTTGAAACATCTTTTTTTTCTTTTTTTTTTGTTTATTTTATTTATTATTATTATTATTATTTTATTTTATTCATTTATTTAAAATAGTAAAAGAGGCATTTGGATAAAAAGGTCCGTGAAATAAGAATGAGATTTATTTTTAAGCCCAAGTATACTCGATTATCCAATCTTCTAGAGAAATGAGTTTTTTAATCATCATAGAGTCCTGCCGCGGGACAGGGGGACTAAATTAGGTGTCTACAGGTGTCCATAATAACGTACATGATTCTAACATGTCATTAGTAGCATATGACTATTAAAATGATGAGGGAAATAGTCAAAACATTGTTTTAGAACAATACATCAATATTTATATTTAAAAAATCATGTATAAGACATTAAAAACATTTGGTTGAGTTGGTTATTAACTTGGATGACATAAGTGAGGTCATGACTTCAATCCTTATTGCTATCATATTTTTGGGTATATTGTATGAGTTCTTGCATACACGGCGCAAAGTTGGAGAGAGCTTGTATACGTGACGTTGTATTGGCGAGAGCTTGCCATGTGGCGCAATGCATGTGAAAAGTGGAGGAGCTTACGTGGCGCATCTACGTTGTTCAAAAAGCCTTTTAATATATTGTATGATATCATTATTATTAAGTATTGTTTGGTTTTCAATTGTAATTCCTAGGAAATGATTTTCAATTCGTTATTTGATGTGCATATTATATTACAATATTACCCATGCTTTTAAATTGTTTTTTCTCCAAACATTTCAATTTGAAATCTTTCCAAGGACATAAGAGTAATTTCAATTACAATGACATGAGAAATTAAACTCACCAAGGGAGGAGTGGGTGAGTTATTTTCCCATTGAGCACAGGAAGTTAATTCCCCATGAAAATTTAAGTTCCTAGGAGTACATTTTTTCTTTCAACCAAACAAAACACCAAAAAGTCGTTTCCTAGGAAATTGTTTTTCCTAACAATAAATCCTTCAACCTACCTTATTATTATTATTATTATTATTATTATTATTATTATTATTATTATTAGGTATATTTTATGAAACATCATATATATTTTATAGAATTCAGTGCATTTATGCTTATAAACATAATGTGTCATGGAATATATCTAATATTTTCTAAATATCAATTAAACCTACTATTTTTTGAGTTACACATAACGTTTTATTACTTTTATAACATTTTGTTATTTTTTATTTTTTGAGTTAATAAAATGTTGATCAATTTATGTTAGAAGAACTATTGTATAAGTCACGTATCTCATCACATCTTTGTATTTTTCAATTCTCAATAACATTCAAACTTATTTCTCTCTCATCATCCCTCTATCTATAGTTCTTCTACATTTTATATGTAGAACACAACAAATTTTTCTTTCACTTTCTTTTTAACCTATAATATTTGTCACATAAATAAATTAAGTGTTACATTTGATATTCTGGAAAATTTGATGATAGAAGATGATCAAGATTATGGATGATGTAAGCTTGAACATTTGCTTTTTTTTTTTTAATAATGTATGCATAAATTTAGAAGTTAATTAAAAAAATGCATTCAAATGTTATATTGTCTAGTTAAATTATGTAATTAATATTGTTATAGTTGCAAGTACTTAATATTATTTGATAATGTGTATGTTTCATGTAATAATAGGATTATTTATCATCTATCTATCTATATATAATATATTAAAAGGTGTTTCGGAGAACGTCGATGCGCCCCATAAGCCCCCCAACATTCACCTGCATTGTGCCACATGGCAATCTCTCGCAAACTTTGCGCCACGTAGACAATATATGTGGCCATTAAGAATTGAACTCGTGACCTTTCAAATAAATTGTAAACACACAACCATGAATCCACTTTGTTTTTGTTGATTAGTTGTTCACAATAAAATATAATAAAGTGTTATAGTTACATGAGTACATGTAACTAAAAATACATGCGCAAAAATGTACATCTCTAAGAGACATGATAAAAGACTATTGCTAACGCATTCCCTTATCTCAAGCGCCCGATAATTGTTATTTTCATCCGAAAAAAGTGAATGTTATTTTATTTTTTAACGACAAACTTATCATGGAAACTTAATATTTATCAATTTTGCATGAGCCAATTAATTACAAAAGGATAAAAAAATCAATTATAAAAATTTATGCATAATAATATATTACCTTCGTCTTTTTTTACTTGCTACATTTACTTTTTCACATTTCCCAATAAACAACTTTAAAAATTATTATCTCTAGTTATTAGTTTCAATAAATTATAAAAAGGATATATTTGGAAAGTTTACATCGAAATGAATCAAACAAGATCCCATATAGCTATATTTTTTTTTTACATATAAAATACCAAAGTGAGTCAAAGTTACACTATATCTGATGTCGAAAACCCTAATGTAGCAAGTAAAAAGATACAAAGGAAGTATTTGGTATTTTGAGATCGACACGGAGCATCGCCCGAGCTAAATTACTAGTGTTCTATTAAAAAGAAGGATTGTTTTACTTATCAATATAGTTTGTTTCATTAAAAGTTAGGTTTATCAGCACGTTCTCTGATACACATTCATTGTTTTATAATATAGACCCTTTTGTTCTACAGATTGAATAAGTATGCTGCAAGTAATATTTTATGTCATATTCTTATATTAATACATTTTGCTGAGAATTTGGGCAGAAATTCGAGAGAAATAGCCAAGGTTCGAGAAGGTTGTGCGAGAAGGTCGGAGGAGAGAGGAGGAGAATGAGCAAGTGAGAGATGAAGACGCCATTAAAAGGTTGAAGAGTATAAGTAGTAGTAGTAATGGATTGGACTTGAGTGTGGTGTTGGTGTAAGTGTGATTCATTTTTGATCAAGTTATTGTGTAAAAATTGCAAACTCTTTTGGTTTCTTACTTTGTGGGCTTGTCATTTTCCATGATAATGACCCACACCGGTCATACCGGGTACATTCTTGATTTTGACAAATTATTACTATCTTCGTTTTTTTTAGTTTCGACATTTCAAAAGTTGTACTATTCATCTTTTAAGTTTTTATAATCAACTAGAATTTTAGCCCGGACGATGCCTCGATCAATTACAATCAATAAATATGATATTATTGACAATATTTCATAATTTATTTTATTACATTTTGTAATTTTTTGGTTTCATGCAAAAATGATAAAAGAACATTTTCGTACGATAAGTATTAAATTGGTTAAAGATTTAGGGATGAAAATAGCTACTTTGAGAAATTGGGATATGTTAATCTAATTTTCTTATTCTTTCAAAAAAAAAACCTACTTTTTTTGTCTGTAAATTATCACTTTTGAAGATGTATACGTTGTGCAAGTATTTTTGGTAACTTACTTTGTAAAACTTAATACATAGTACATTACTAGTTATTATATTTTACTTTGAAACATTGATTAACAAAATTCAAGTGGTTTGATGGTTAAAGGTTTCCATTTAATCTTTAAGTAGTGACAGGTTCAAATCTTGGTGGCTACACAATATTATTGTTTTGAATTAAAATTAAAATCTTATACATTTGAATATGCGACTTGAGGCGAGTGCCACGTGGCACCCTACACTTTCATTGAAACGCCTTTTAATTACCCAGAAGATACGCTTCACCCGAACCAAAGACCGTCTTAGTCTTTCACCAAAACTTTGCTTTCTACTAAATTGGTAGCTTCTTAAGAAGAGTTGTTTTTTCTCTAAGTAGTTGTTGGTTTGGAGTTCACCGTTGGTTTGGAACCAGGTTTTGGATTCGGCTCGGAATATTGGTGCTGAGTGAGTCATAATATTGGTGCTAGCATATTGGTCCGAGCGTTGCCTCGGGTATTACTTTTTTAAACTTTAACGTGTGCATTTACTTTTTAGTTTTGTGAAAATTATAAAAACAAAATAAAAATATCTAACCTCGCATACTTAATGAATAAAAAGCATATAAAATACTATGTAGATATTTAAATCACTAATAAAAATTAGTTGATATGGTAAATGCCTGAAATTTCTTTGTAAGAAGTCATGGGTTCAAGACTCACTCCAAATATAATTTGTGATTTGTGAAGTGACGAGACATGCTTGCGTGGTGCATATACTTAGAGAGTGTCATGTGCCACATTTCATTTAGAAGGGACGCCTTGTAATATATTTAACTAGAGTATTGGTACGGGCGTTGCCCCAGGTATTACTTTTTTGATTCACTGCTCAACATGTATTTATATTTCTATTATTGTAAAAATAAAGAAATTTAACTTACAATTTCTAATATACTTAATTAATAAATGAAAGGAATATATAATGCATATTGACATTTACATCACTAAACAAAGTTGGTTGAGATGGTAAATACATACCTTGGATTTTATAAGAGGTCACAACTCACAAGTTCGAAACTACTACCTTGCATAAATTGTTTTGTTAATTGACGTGGCACGTGTAGCTGCTTACATGGCGCATATTCTTTGGAGAATGCCACATGTCATAGTTTCTTTGAAAGAAACGCCTTTTAATATATTTAATAGAGTATCAGCCCGGGCAATGCCTCAGGCGTTACTTCTTACAAATTATATTTGGAGTAAGTCTTGAACCCATGACATCGTAAAAGAAAATTCAGCCATTTATCATCTGAACTAATCTTTATGAGTGATTTAAATATCTACATAATATTTTATATTCTTTTTATTCATTAAGTATGAGAGTTAGATGTTTTTATTTTGTTTTTATAATTTTCACAAGAGTAAAAAGTAAATGCACACATTAAAGTTAAAAAAAGCAACACCCGAGGCAACGCTCGAGCCAATATGCTAGCACCAATATTATTATAATTCATCATGTTCTATAAATGACATTGATGTTTTTTATCTGCTATAGATGTTTTACATTACACTTGCAAATGTAGTCTCATTTTAAGTTTATTGTGTTACATTTTTTTTTATTGAAAATGTTTTGTACTCCCTTCGTTCCCTATTTTCCTTGTCCGTCACTATTCATCTCTTCATTATGATATATGGTATAATAATAGTGGTGGGGTCAAATTGGTTGATGAAAGAGAAACGACTTGCAACTAATAGTGGGTGATATGTGGGGTGCATCTTAATAAAAAAATATTATAAACCTAATAAAATTGTTTGGTAAAGAAAAATATGGAACATCCCAAAATAGCATATGTAAAGAAAAATAGGGAACGGAGGGAGTATATGGTTTTTATTATATTTTTTGTTGCTTTGTATGTTTTCCATGATTTGTTACATGTAGATATGTTCATATTATATAATTAGTTTAGTTTTTTCCATAAGAAAAATTAAGTAATCAAATAGCAGTTTTATTTTGTAAATAAATATATATAATGGATATATAAATGTATGCAAATGTTTATATCTTATATGTTATGTTATTATTGCTTAAAAAAATGTTATGTACTTTTATACCAGGCTTGTGTTTTGTATTAGTTAATGTTCTACAAAAGTTCCTTATTGTTTTGTATACCCTCCGTTTCAATTTAATCTTTACATTTTGACTATGAATACTATTCATAAATTACACTTTGGACCATTATTCGCACCTTATATATAAGTAAAAACATGTTCATATAGGGTCTTGTTTGATTCAATTTGATTAACACTATTAGAACATCAACTTTCTATAATTTCTACAAATACACATTTAAACATATGAGTGTTAGAACATTTGGTATTTGATAAACGTGTAAAATTAAAACGTAAAGACTAAAATGAAACGAAGAGATTATTTGCTATTGTCTTGTACAAAAACATTATTGTTTTGTAACTTAAACTAGCTTTGGTTCTCGGGCGTTACCCGAATCATTTGATAAAATTTCATTTTAAGATTTCTTTCATTTGTTTTGCCTTTTTCATCAAAATATAAAATATTGTAGTTATATATTAATTTAATCTAATTTTGTAACAAACTGAAATGTTGAGTGAACAAATAGGAGTATTATTATAAGATATTTATAATAGATAACCATGAAATATTTGATAATTGCCCGATATAAAAGTTTCAAATAATTGCAAATATAATGTGAGTTTAATATGTTTATTGATAAAGAAATAAAATATAGATTTTACATTTCAACTGTTGAACACATGATTTCAAAAGAAATTTAATGGATCCAAATAAAAGATCAATTATGATATTGACAAAGAGATAAAATGAACATTTAATTATCATAAAAAATATATTCATTATTATCCATTTTTCACATGTTTTATTTATCAACGTAGAAAAGGAATTATTAATTTTAGTGAGATATTAATTTTTATGATATACATGTTATAATAGTTTTGTTGTGGAAATATTGACAATAATAGCATATAGCTTAATTAGTAAATAATGTGTCTCACATGTCAAAGGTTATAAGTTTGATTCTCATTAAACACATTATTTACCATTGAAAATTGATTTCCAAGCTAAGGCGGCGCCACGTGGCGGATTGCAATTCTTCGCCTTGCGTTTTAATATATAGTAGTTGATGTTTTATAATAAATACTTTGATGTTTTATTTTTGAAAAAATTAAAGTGGTGTATATCGAGTGCATGGTCCTCAGATTAGATTACGTACAGATATGATACTAGTGCAATAAATGACTGCCTAAATTAACTAAAAATTATATATATATATATTTATTTATTTATTTCACCACTACACTTATTCTTTACTTTTTTCTTTTTCTTCCCCACATGTAACCTTTTCTTTTAATTTCTCTAAATAATTCTTTAAAAATAATTTTACTATATTACCTTTAGATTCCTTTTAGGGATTTTCCATTTGGTAACCCCTGAACTTTGGACCATTCTATTTGACACCCAATTTCTTTTTAATTTCCATACAATACGTTTATACTTTTAATTTAGTTTAAGTTGTAGCATTATATTAAATAATACATTAGTTTAAGGTATTTTTGGTCCATTTTTCTTAATTTTGACTCCATAATTGACTCTTAAGGACAAAAATGGCCCTCTAATGCCTTAGCTGGATAAATAATTTTTGCATAAAACAAATCCAAATATGCAAACCGAGTCATTTTTCCTTTCACGTAAAGTGAGGCATTCTAAAAGGTGGTATTCTAGTTTTTATCTTTTAGGGCCTAAATATCCCTTTAAAACCTGAATAGAACAAATTTATGGCAAAATACAAAAGCAAATTTGATGAAATATTACGGTATAGTCTAAATTAAGAGTACAATGGTATCATATGGAATCCAAAAAGAAATTAGGTACCAAATAGAAAAGCAAAAAGTTCAGGGGTGCCAAATGAAAAATCTTTTTTTTTTTTTTCAAATAAAAGAAACTAAAATATACCAACAATAGGTGTAGAAATAATATTTTAAACGACTTTTTCACCGTGCACCCTCGAGGTATATCAAGTTGCACGAGGTATCCTTATAGTTTAAGAAATGCATTGCGTACACTTATTAAGTTTTAATTATGCACCAAATGTCCTTCTATTATATTTCCGTCGATAAAACGTTAGTATAAATTTACAATTTTACCCTATAATTAAATAAGACCATTAACTCTTATGATTTCCTCAATGATTATCGTGGAATATTTATAATGCCCTCAATTAAAAAAAATTATTAGATTCAAAAAATTGATACTTCCTCAATAATTATTGAAAATTTTTTGTAAGATTTAATTGAAGGGATTAACTACCACCACCACCACTACACTTCACCACTGCCATACCACAACCAGCATCGATACCACAAAATCTAATAGAAATGTAACAAAAAAAAAGATTTAATTGGGGAAAATCTAACAGAAAGAAATTTGGTGCAAAATCAAAACTTGTTTTTTTTATGTTGTACCCATCCTGATTAAAACTTCTACATAGTGCCGTTAAGGTTTACTAGGTTACTAAGTTATGACCTTTTCGTTAAAAATCTCACAATTTCAATCTCAATTCGGTGGCTTATACCCCTCCGCTCATGGCCAGTACTGTTCCATTTACAGTTAACAAACACTATCAGTACTATAACACATACAAAAAAGAATTAACGAGCATTTTACATCTATTTAACAAAAGGTCATGCCTTAATAACTTAATAAACCTTAAGGACACTATATAAAAGTTTTAATTTAGAAAGACACAACGAAAAACCACCGTAAAATATATAATCGGTTTGACCATGTACATTCTCGTGGATGAAGGACCCACCGTTTCAAAAACCTTTGATTGCCACAAGCTCACAAAATCTAGTGAACCACAACAACAATCACACACAACTGAAGAGTGAAAGAAAGAAATTCACTTCTCCAAATAATGTCTTCCATTCTCATGTCTTCTTTCTCTTTCACCTCATCTCCTATCATCGCTTCTTCTTCATCATCTTCTTTAGGTTTTTTTTTCTTCCTTCCTTTTTTTTTTTTTTTTTCTATTACTGCAATTTTTGGTAACATCATTATTTTCTAACAATGTTTAATTTTTGTTTTTATTTTTATAACAGAGAATTCGAAACCGCAGAATCCAAAACTTTCGAAAATTCGAACTGATTGGCGCCAAAAATCTCGCCCTATTCCTCCTGGTGGCACTTATCCTGCTAAAGACCATTGCAGGTTTATTTAATTTTATAATCTAATTTTTTGAAAAATTTCTATTAATTACTTCATTTAGTTATTTTCACATTGTTTTATATTTTATATTTTTTTATTTTTATTTCCGCTCAAATTACTAAGAAAATGAGTGAGAGTGAAGCCGTGAAGGGTAGCTCAATTGTCTGGAACTTCTCTTCGGGTTTCTAGAGATCCTGAGAGCGATTCTCAACCCTTGCCGTTGGGGCTCCCTAACAAAAAAATCGATTCTTATCCCTGCCGTTGTGGCTTGCTAACAAAAATATAAATAAAACTAAGATAATTAGTAATATGTGGTGTACAATCATTGCCAAATACAATTCACATTTGCATGTGATATATTGAGTACATTTCAATTAGTTGTTATTGTCATAATTTACTTTCTTTGCAATATGTTGTGGCTTAGGAATTAAGAGATTGTGTTTTTCGCCTTTTGGAATTTGTTGTGATATGCATGTTTGAGAATTATCATTATATTGTTGGTATATTGGGATTGTTAAAGATATTTACATGTCCAAGTGTTTTACTTTGCTAATTTATGTTGAGTTTCCGTGGTTTGATTTGAATTGAAGTTTTCACTATTTATGATTGAGTGGCAACATTAGACTCATCTAACGGTTGTAGAATTTTCTTTGTTTCGAATCATGAAACTAATGCATTGCATCCAATTCGAATAAATGCTAAAAGACCGAGTTAGTTAGTAAACACCGTGGGATAGATCGTTGTATCGAGGATTTGAGTGCCCATTTGAGTTGAAATGAATAGTCTAAACGTAAAATGCGATAACAACTTAGTGAGCAAATGCGATAATAATCTATGAAATAGTTATAGTCGTCGCTGTTTGTTGGAATAGTTGTTAGATTAGTCAATGACAAATGTATTACGGAGTATCAAAGTGCTTAAGGATGATGGGGCGATCCTAATTTTTAAATCCCGACGGCGAAATGGCGATTCGTTATCTAATTTGTGTTTCCAATTGAGTAGTATAATTCGCCTTTTTTAGTTTGTGGTTTATTGGGTTGGAAGAGAATTAGGTAACACTATGGTGAAATACAGCTTATTAGTTAGAGCATTGAAACGGAATGAAATATTGCAACTATAGTAACTTTATAACAGTTAGATTAATGTTCCTGATTTTCTGGGTTAGTTGGTTTTGTGAAAGTGGGTAATGATTTTGTCTTCTTATTTTTTTTATTGCTGCAGTCAATGTGGGCTCTGTGATACTTACTATATTGCTCATGTGAAGGATGCATGTGCTTTCTTGGGCGATGGCATGTCAAGAATTGAAGTATGTTATCTTTCTTCTTTGATTGCTGTAAACTATTGGATCCTATATTTCTAGTCTAAGATGCTACTTTGTTTACAGATATAGTGACATACTGATGTAGTGATTTGAGTTTTTGCATGATGAGGCGATGGTAGCAGTTAAACTTAATGGTTTTAAATAAGTGATGAGTTAGGTGGTCGAGTGTTCCTATGGAAAAATTTGTTTCTTATCCGTGCCTTGAACAAATGCTGTAATATTGTTTTCAGTGATTAAAATTTGCCAAATGCTTTAATTAGTTTATTAGGTCATCTATTGCTAAATAAATAGACTCAATTTATAACTAGTATTATTTTTGAACAACTTTTATTGAAAGGCAGGGTTGTTAGTAAAGTGTAATTAGCACCGCCAAATGTTTTGTAAAACAAGAACACATTAAAATTAAAGAGCTCCCCCATAAGTTAGTCGGGGACAATAATGGATTTACCTGTGGAAAATTTATCTAGCTGTTGTTGTTATCTAATTCGAGGTGACCTCTCCCAGATAATTTTAACCTGCCTTATTCATGCAAAATAGCGCCAAATGTTAATTTGTCCAGCCTTTGAATTAGCTGATAGAAGAATCTGTATGTATAAATAATTGTAAATATATATGAGATGTTTAGTTTATCTTAATCATGTTTTACTCATGTCACCTTAGACATTCGTCGACATAGACTTTCATCACTTTGCTTCAGAAGTAAAATGACTTCTCATGCTGATAATTGAAATTAGTCTGCTTTTCTTTGTCGCCAATCTTTCATTTGCTAGAGTTTGGAACCCCTAGTCCATGGGAGAGGCAGGAAGGAGGATTCACTTGATGAGACGTATCTTGGAGTCTATGAGGATGTATTGTATGCTCGTAAAATTAAACCTGTTGAGGGTAAGTATTTTCCTGTGATAGAAATGATTTTTTTTTAAACTGGACATTAAGGACTAAAATACTTATTAATTATATATATGAAAGGATCCTCTAGAGTTGAACTCTATAGAGTTCAACAAATCTCAACCCTCAAGAAAAATCAATGGTTGATATTGATTATGCACAAACTTAAAACTTTAAAATTAAAGTAAAATAACAATATTAAAAAATTCTCACACTCAGAATTTACAACTCCACAACTCTCCAACTTTAGAAGATCCCAACTCATTATATATCTGTTTTCATGTGTCTAAATTATCTTGTTGTTGGTGCTCACTGTACGTTAATTTATTATTATTATTGTTACTATTATTTTTTTTTTTTTGTGCTTTACATTATTAATGAAATTATATATTTTTGTTTATACAAACATTATGTTTTATATGCCTTCACAGTTTCTTACAACTCCTTATGCTAGTTTTACTTTAAACTAAATTTGTTTGAGTATAATGAGGGTTTAGGTAACAAAGTTTATTGTGTTGTTTTTGTTCTAATGTTTTGTTTATGGCTAACGCCACCATGTCGACTAGCAAACATACATTCTTTGTAGTGTCTAAAGACCAATCTCTTTTATTTTGAGAGAGATGGGGTGTGTGTGGTTTTCTTGCAGTATAGTATCAAAATTGTATCCTGATGGACTGCTTGATTTGTGTTATTGGCAGGGGCACAATGGACTGGTATAGTGACAACTATAGCTGTTGAAATGCTTAAGGCAGGCCTGGTGGAAGCTGTTATCTGTGTACAAAGGTAGGTTGTGTAGCCTGACCATTCCAAGTTATGATTGTATAAAGTTGATTAGGTTGTCACTTACCTGTCAAAATGACAAGGAAAATATATATTTTACTATCTAATGTTTATCACTTTCTAAAGATTGCCTTAGTATGAAAATTTTATTTTATTTTACTACATTATGTTTTTGAAAACCCTAAAAATCACCACTCTACTTCACTATATGACAGAATACGTTACATTGATGTCGTTATGTGGTCCAAAACCACCTTTCTCCCTCCCCATTTCTCTTCTATGTTTTGACAATTCCCTTCCTCTATGGAATTTATACCCTGACTTACCCTACTACAAATTTTAGGGTTGACAAACCTCATAATAATGTAGTAGGGTAAGTCAGGGTTGATATTTCATAGAGTAAGCTCAATTAAAAAATGGTATCCTTGAATAACAATTAGTAGAGTTGATGAAATTAAAAAGTTTGATTGATTAATCTATCAACTAATAACATAAATCCTATATATAAAAAGGTTTTAGAATCAAGTATCCTCACTAATATGAGCCAATGTACTCCTTATTCGTTTTCCCAATTAAACTCAATAGGATAGATGCGCCCTATAGTAGTACCAAAATTTTCTTTTGATCAATTAATAGCTTTCCTAATAATGCAAAATTGTGAATATACATGGAGTCACGCAAATTAAGAATTTAAAAAACAAAACTCTTGTGAACTCCGGCAAGAAGAAGTAGCTATTTTCATGTTAAAGTTCTATAATTGATCAAGAGCCAACCTTCATTGTGAACAATCATATAAAATAAATATTATTGTTAGCCAATTATTGAGAAATGAGAATAAAAACCAACTCTTGCAAAGATGAACATAAATTAATAAAATAAGGTATTGGAAATAATCTCATATTAATCCACACTAGAGCCCAACTAAGGCCCAGATTAATAAAATACACACATGATGAATAAATAACACAAAAAATTGATTAAAGAAGTCATTATAACAATAATATGAGAAGGGATATAAGAAAATCATTACTTGAATTGAATTTAATTAATGAATTAGAGTCAGGAATTACTACTTAAAGGGCTCGTTCTTTTGGACTTATTTTCACCTCAATTAAATTTAATTCAGTTCAATGACTCTGCATCTTATATTTATTTCTGTGCATTTTACTTCAATTCTGTTTAAATAGGTTCAGAAGAACAGGGCAAAGTGCACGAATGAAAACTGTAGCCAAACTTTAGCTAAAAAAAGAAAACCAAAAATAGTGTGTGAAGATATTTTTAAAACAAACTAATTAGGCCTGTTTATACTAGAACTAATCCATGGATTTTAGTAAGATTAGGACCATAAACTCCAATAATTGTGCAATTTCACAGTTTGTACGAAGGTGCTGCAGTAGGTTGCAGTAAGCTTGAGTGGAACGCAATAAAGTTGTGGTTAGGGACTTAGGGCTACCAAGAAGGTAAAAATTGGTCCTTGATAAGCTTGACAGCTGAAGTATTAGTGATAAAACTGCAATAGGGTGTGGCATTGCTTCTTCCTTCATTCTTTTTTTCAATAATACCATAATAAACATTTAAACGCCCATTTTTACACCTCACATGAATCAAGTGTTTAACTTTAAGACCTTATCAAAGCTCAATTTACACCAAGATCCTACACAACACACACAAGCATACTTGAGAAGAGCAATATGTATAGAAATAACAGCTCTTAAAGATTAAAACTATGGAGGACACACAATAAAATATGATCAGATACGGCCAATCCTTCAGTATCACTGATCTGTTACTGTTCCATGACTTCATTTGCAGTGATCCTGAGGATAGGTTTGCTCCAAGGCCTGTATTAGCCAGGTTTGCCTATAAAATTCCGTCTTAGAAAAGATACACCATGCAATACATTCTTTTTATACATTAGATATTTTGCACTACTTGCAGCTGTCTGTCATTCACTATTTTCCTGTTCAAACAGGACGCCTGAGGAAGTCATAGCAGCGAAAGGTGTTAAGCCAACTTTGTCACCAAATCTTAATACACTTGCCCTGGTTGAGGTGCATGATTTTATCTTATTTGAATAGCTTTTGTAAAGTATTATTTTGTTGGGTCTTAAATTACAAAGTATTTGAGCAGGACAAGTTTGCCTCAAAGAAAAAGATAAAATTTTGTAATGTACTGGTTTAAACTCAATTTAATTAATGCTTAAATGTAAGATTTAAAGGCAGATTTGATTAATTGAGACAAGTTCAAAAGATCAAAAAATTACAAGTGACTTGAGGCCACAACTCTCCAAAGTGTCTTGAGGACACCACTCTCCAAGTTTCTCTCAATTTCTGGATGCCTTCTACAATGCTGCCTCCCTACTACTTATATTACTACTATGACCCAAAATAACAGAACAGGGTATAATTACTAGTGCTACTCACTTGGAATGTTCCCATGACTATAAGGTGCTTTAATGAAAGTAAACTAATAAGCCAAATCAGGAAGAGGCCAAAATAACGACTTGTAGCTTGAGATGCTTGTGACTAGGTAAGTTGCTTGCTGGTGTGGTTTGTCCCCTTCTTAGTTCTTCTGCCGTACGTACGGACCAGAGGTGGTGTTGGGTAGTTCATTACAAATTTGCATTGTGTTGTGATAAGTACATGACATTTAACTTTTTTTGAAGCCTTATTAATCCCTTTCCAACTTGCGAAAAACAAAAGAGGACTATTAGAGGTAATTTATGACTGAAACAGTTAATGCTTATTTACGTTTCTATTCTTTGCTGTGCCATTTCATGGTTCCTGTCTTCTTTTCTATGCGTCTATCCTGAAATCCCCTTATCATGTAATGGTGCTCTACCTGATTTTAGTGAAAATTCTTGTAAATTCTACTTGTATTCTTGTAAAAATCTAGGAAAGTCACATTAACATTGAGTCAACAGCGTGCTAATGTTTGTCTAATGCCAAGAAGTTTACAGAATCTTTTTGTACCCAAAATTTATCTGGAGTTTTTCTTTCATCTGACAGGCAGCTGGTGTGAAGCGTCTTCTCTTCTGCGGTGTTGGCTGTCAGGTGCAAGGTATGTTTTCCTTCAGGACCTTGCAGGCTGTATGTTTAGTTGCTTTCTTGTTCATGACTTGTAGGACTGATATGCAGGACAACTTTACTGCAGCATTGAGATCGGTGGAGAAATATTTGAACTTGGAAAAACTTTATGTTCTTGGCACGAATTGTGGTAATTGATTATAAATTATTTCTTATTCAGGTTCCCTTTCTTCTTTCTTTTACAGCATCTCTTAGAACTCAGTGTTTAGCCTTCATGCTCTTTGAACTAACATACTGACAGTAGTTATGCGTTTTAGATGCTTGTGGTAGTTGTGTGAACTGAGACAGTCAATAAATGACTGACCTCTGGATTTTTGAAACTAGGGTTTTGTTTTGTTCATGTGAAATTTATAGCCTCAAAAGCACACTGACTCTTCATTATTGAATTTGATGAAAATATTTACTTTGCATTGATCAAGGGCTTGCTTATTTGTGAGCCTGCTGTATCATTTTCTAGTGGGCAGACTGATAAATCGCCTTCCTTCACTCTCACTTCTTAACAGTGGACAATGGACCTCGGGAAGGACTTGATAAGTTTCTAAAAGCTGCAAGCAGTGATCCGGACACAGTTCTTCATTATGAATTCATGCAAGACTACAAGGTTGTAGTATTTCTTTTTCCTTGTGATTACCTGTTCTTCTATGCAGCCACTGGCTTAGGATTATTGTTTATTTATGTATGTCAGAAATGTTAAGTGAGTATTGTCTACGTGCTGGAAAGCCTATCCCCCTTTCGGTTATCTTGCGGAATATAGATTGAGCAAAGCCAGGTAGTAGTTGTACCTAATATGGTTACTATCTTTTATTTTTATCCTAGGTTCATTTGAAGCATTTGGATGGGCATATCGAGGAAGTAAGATGCACTTGCTTGTACTTTCCATCAGCCTCATCCTTTGACTTTGCTCTATGCACTAGCTATTGTGTGTAATCTTTTCTTCTAAACTAAACAGGTCCCGTACTTCTGTCTACCAGCCAATGATCTGGTTGATGTCATTGCCCCGTCCTGTTATAGGTAATTGGTAGCTTTATGTGTTAATTCTTTGAAACCTGTGATTTATTTGTAGTCTTTTGTAGACTGTGCTATGTAGTTAATCGTTAAGTGTGATGCTGAGTGTATGTTGCTGATTGCGCATAGTTTGAAGCTGCACATGTTTACAAGCATGAGCACAAAACTATTTATTTATTTTTTATTTTTATTTTTTTGAGGGGTAGTTTAAAGCACTTTAATTATGCTACTGCTTAGTAATTTTATAAATCCCAAAATTGATGGGAAAAATCCCAACCTTCACCGGTCTAATCCCAATTTTGGTTAATCTCGTTATAATCTAATGTTGCACAAAATATTCTCAAATTGCACCAGGACATGTTGAGGGTTTTTCGTAACTTGTAGAAAAAGGTAAAAGTCGACGTGTTTCATTTTGATTGGTTCCTTCTTAATAAATCAAATTTTTGTAAGTTAATTGAGTTAATATATTTAATTAACTTGAACTTAGGTTTAATAAATAATATCAACAATTAACTCTCTCCACCGCTGCCACCACCATTGACCCACTTGCCCCCCCACTCACCCACCACGCACCTCAACCACCGCCGCATCACTTTTCAAGACCAAACTAACCAGAATTCCACCTGACCACCTTCAATCATCTCTCTTGTTCTGGAACACCATCACCCGCCATTGCACATGGCGGTGCAACCAACCTTCATAACCTTTCATTAGCATCCATCAAACTCATTCACTGCCCAATCCCACCTTTCTCGTTTTTGATTGTTCCTCGCAACCTCTCCCCTTAAGCTTCGCAACCTTATATTGTGGTGATCGAAGTTAGGGTCTTGAGGATGAGTACGGTGATGGTGGTTGTTGTTGTGCAGTGGTGGTGGTGGATCACCATTGATGAGGATGTTGGCGGTTGATTTTATGAGAGAAATGAGATCTGTTCAAGGGAATTGAATTTAAGGGAGGGAAAGTAATTAAAATATGTGATAAATTCAAAGGAGGAGGGGCAATTGGAGAGAATAAATGGATTTGAAGATGAAGAGAAAGAAGAAAGGAAGAAGACATAGCGAATAAAGCTTTCGAATTTAATGCGGCAAGGGAAGGTGGTGGTGGAGGAAGGCAGTCGGGGTTTGAGGCGGTGGAGGGAAGTTCTGCTTGTGGCAGTGCTCTATTGCTTCCATCGATGTTGAATCGGTGGTGATGATGAGTTAAAGATGGTGAATTGGTGACGATGATGGGTGGGTTGTTGTGATAGTGGTGAAGGTGATGAATTGATGATGATGGTGATGAGCAGTGGGATGATGATTGATGATGATGGTGAGGGGTGATGATGATGATCGATGATGATGGTGATGGGGAGAGGGACAATGATCGATGATCTATGATTATGATGAGGGTGAGGGTGATGAGATGATGATGATAGTGATGAGCAAATCGTGAGGATTACCTGCTAAGTAGGTTATAAGTCAATAGATGCATATAGAGAATATTGTGGGCGACATTAAGTAGATTAATTTAAGTTAGCATTATTTTGAGCAGACCGGTGAAAGTTGGGATTTTTTCCATCAATTTTGACTTCATAAAAAGATCAAGGCTTACATGTGTTGCAAGGAAGATTATTCTCTCTAATAAAAAAGGATATGTAAATGGTATGTTCAAGTAGCTTTTCTGAATGGAGGGCATCAGTCGATGGTGCTTCACTGCTTTAGCCAATAGTGGTGTTTTTGCTCAACGTCGCCTGCCCAAACGCACCCTCGCGTTCTTTTCTCATCTGTTGTTGATTTCATTAATGACAGATTTTCACCATGGGAACTTACAATGTAGAATTTGGAAACCTGTACCATGCACATTGCACTTGGTCTCCTAATCAATAAGTAATTGGAGCAAGTTGAGTACATGATTCTTAATTAGCCAGGAAGTCAGGAACCAATATAGTCTCACTTTGGGTTGGGTCAAGAAAGGTGGCTAGGTGTCAAAATTTTTAGTTTACTCCAACAAATAACTTTCCAAGATGTGCTGTTAGAAATGTTTTTAGATTGCCAATTGTCAAGCTGATATGTAGCAGACATAAACTTCCCCACCCTCTATTATATTGGCGAAGTTATAAAAAGTCTTTCATCTGAAACTTTTCGTAACACAAGATAATGAATAGACGTAGGTCCTGTTCTTTTGGGGTGAACCGCTGAAGTGAAATGTAATGTGGGGAATTGACTGATAATGTTATAAAATACAGACCTGTTAATTGATGGAACTAAAAGTCTGAAAATAAGCTCAAAAGAACATGGCCTAGTAAACATCTTAGGCTAAGTATGATTATTGAAATCAATGCAAAATCTGTAGTCAATTACTCCAGAAATTTCGTGTAATCTGACTAATTTGATGGGACTAAAATAACTAACACTGCTTGTTTGTTTTATTAATATAACAATCCAAAAATGAATAAGATAAAAAATCCTTTTAAGTGATAGATTGAAACCCATAGGCTCAAACAATAAGCACTACAATAACTTGTTCCCGAGAAAGGAAGCTTTTCCACATCGAACCACATCGGAGTCAACGGACATAATTTCTAATATTGAGTACCTTATCTCAGTAATTTTCAATTTCACTTCCTTATAATCCCTATGTCAATTGACAAGCCTGTTTTCTGCTTTGTGAAATTGCTGATTAAATGCAAGTATTTGACTGATCTTTGCTGTATTAATACAGCTAATTATGTTGATCCCTAAAACCCTTGGTTGCTCAAATTTTTCTTACACCCAGTTGTTCTGACGTGTGAACATTTTCCTGCAGCTGTTTTGACTACACAAATGCATTAGCGGTGAGTATCTGCTTGTCTCGGAGACGTTGTCTCATAGGTCCTGTTATTGATGTAAAATTATGTTACTCAGTATCCTTTTGGGTGTCTTTGTCAGATTGTTGTCACCATAACATGGGCAACACACTTCAATACTTTGTTTGAATCAGCGGCATAATAATGTTTTGAATAAAATTTTGTTGAGTTTTACACATAAACACATACCTGTGTCTGACATTTTTTCCCGAGTGTGAGTAGCATGTGTTTTACATGATCATATTGTTGTTTCCTGAGTAGGTGTTACACTATCATAAGTTCATAACATATTTTTTTCTTTTATTAGCAAAAAAAAAAAAAGCCTCCTTGCGATTAATAAATTATCGTTTTCCTTACGATCAATAAATTATCCTTTAAATTTATTATATTGTGAAGGTTGTTATCGATCTTGAATCTGAAATTGATATGTGTGTGTTTCAATTGTGGTGTTAGGATCTGGTAGTGGGGTACATGGGAGTACCAAAATACTCTGGCACCAGCATGACACAACATCCACAGTATATCACTGTAAGGTGAGTTAAATTTCTTCTTTAATTGCAATTCATCTGTTGTTGATTACGTAAATTTGGTTTGTTTTTTCTTTTCAGTTCACCGTTTTCCCCTTTTTCCCCCCAAAGAGTAAAACTACATTGAAAATTAAAGTGAACCCACTAGAAATTGGGCTTTAAGAGTGACCTCTAATGTATGTCTCTATGTGTAAGCTACAAATATTGTATGAAGCAACTGAATTGAATCCAATGGCAGTAAGTAAACTTTGGCAATTGATAAAAGGTCCAAATAAACTTTTGAGTTTAATGTTCGCCCATCATCACCAGAAGTGTTAATGCTGAAAGGAAGGGGAAAAAAGAGTGCATTTTCACTTGTATACTACTTTTTCTAGTCAATGTTTAGCCTAGAATGTAAGCATTTCCTCTTTCTTCATGTCCATATAATTTACTAAATTACCAACGATTCTTCATTTTCCCCCTTTTAAACAAAATTTAGACTTTTTGAAAAAGAGCTCGTCTCTCTTTGTTTTTTCATCTTTCTGTAATTTTGCAGCAATGTATTAATACAAGGTTAACTTGGCTGTTAAAACTTTGAAAAGAACCTGAACACATCTCTTATAGTTTATCAATTATTCACATTTTGGAGGTCAGGAGGAGTGGTGATTCTTGAATTCAATGTACATTGCCACTTTCCTTTAAACCTGCCCCCACTGCCCACCCTGGTAAAATAGGGACCTTAAGGTCTTTTGTGCTTCCAATTTACAAGATACTTTTGTTGTGTGTGATGTATACAGCTTCAAGTTTTGGTGCTTTTTATAATTTCGAATACATTTATTATAGAAATGAACGTGGTAGAGAGATGTTGAGCCTCATTCAAAATCTCATTGATATTACACCCACAGTGAGCAGTGTATGTTCTAATCTCTCTTGAAGCTGTTTTAGATACTCCATTAATGTTTGTGAAATCTCTTAATAGCTGCTTTGTGTGCTAATTGTGTCCAGGGAAACAGACGCCCATTTGTTGTGGAGACTGTTAAAGCAGATGATGACGCCAAATTGGGTATGTTAAAATTGTGTTCATCTGCTGACGCTACAGTGCAACTGTGCAAGCCTTTTGATACGTTGGTACTAAAGGAAATTATTGTTGCTCTGTAACTGTTAAAATTTAACCATATTGCATTTATACATCTTTAAACTTTGTAGGGTTTTACAAAACTACATTATCTTACTTCAGTCAAATGATGAGGTAGGGTTTTAAAAAAAGTTTGGCGTTTAGCATGACAATAATACGTTCAGACATTTGCTCAATAACATGTTCATTCCTAACAAAGTATATTTGTTAGGCAAGAAAAAGTACTCCATACTTAATAACTTTTTCAAGAGTGCTCCCAATAAAATCGCTTGAAATTCCAAACAATTAGAATGCCAATTAGAATGCTAATGAACCTATAATTTGTTTTTTGAGATCTATCTTTGAATAGTGGTTTACCTGACTCCCTAGGGATCAGTTTGATTAGAAGGAACATAAGCTTTTAGGTATTGAAGTGGTTGTCACTTCATTGTTTTGTTTTGTGCAGTATTTAAGCTAATTGGTGCTTGTTCATTTTGCTCCTGAAATTTTGCAGGTAGAGGGCCTTCTCAGCCTGCTCCAAAATTTGTTGGAAATCTGATAGCAGCTATCTTGAACTTGGTAATTAAGTTTACTTGATGAAAAGTTATAGCCTATATTGTAGTATAGTGATGGCTTATTTTTCACTTATTTCTTTGCCCAGATTGGACCAAAGGGTTTGGAATTTGCCCGTTATTCACTTGATTATCATACCATTCGGAACTACCTGCATGTAAATCGCGTTTGGGGAAAAGAGAGGTGAGACCTATATATTCTTAGTCCTAATTGTCAGAGGGTTCATCACACACTTAAATACTTAATGCTAGTACTCTGCATCTGATTCAGGGCCACTAGACATGTACCTGGTTATGCGAAAAAACTTGTTGATATGTACAATAAATCTGGTGAAGTTGACAAGATGCTTTCCAACAACTAAGGAAAATATAATATTTTATGCTGCAGAACAGGATCTTATCCCGAGGTTTTGCATGTGAGTTCCATTATCTAGTTCAGCTTAAACTACAGTGTATAACATGAAATGTTTAGAATTATACGTTCTCAACCAATGGATAATTAATTTTCCTTCTTGTTCTGATGTTGTAGACTTGTAGTTATGCCATACATTTTAGGACATTTCCTTACATGTATATAGAAATTTTATAGTTTAATGATCATTAAAGTTATGCTATCAAGATTTTTTTGACTTTTTTGAATCATGTTTAGTACTTATGTCCTCTATCAACCGATTATTTTTCTACTTTTTCTATGGTCCATTATGTGAAGCTTTCTGAATCTAGACCTGAGAACTTTAATGCTAAGATCTAAGCACACTCTTCATTTCTATGTCCACACAATTATACTAGATGCTAGGAGTAATTATTTATTTGTCAGAAGGTTGTGCGTCTAGGGTTGATGTATGTTGCTACCTACATTCCAAAATGCTTACCCATTTACTGCTACATTGCTAAATAAAAGAATGTTATTATTGGAACACAATTTGAGACTGGGATTTCTGGGGAATAAGAGTTGGTTCACGATATTATGTGATGGATGAGAAATGTAGAGTGTGAGAGTAAGTAGGATAGTAAGGTGGGTAAAGAAGGACAGATCTTTTGCCTAAAAAAGAATCAAGTAAAAGCAGGTAGAGTTTTATCAAACAATCTTACAGATGGAACTTGATCGTGAAATGGAGGGAGCATGAATGCATGATAAAAACCTTTGTTTTTTATTTTTATTTATTTATTTGTTTAATTATATATATATATATATATAT
>PYUH01000060.1:1966087-2000246 GCA_016808085.1 Suaeda aralocaspica | reverse complement strand
TATATATATATATATATATATTGGTAAATAATGATAGTAACCTTTTTGATATTTAGGTGAAACCGTGACAGTGTGAAACAATTTAAAGCTGTTGCAGGCTGATAAGATGAAGTTAGAGCTTGAAAAGCTAATTTACTCTTTAATTTCCTTGTTTATACTACTTTCATTATTTTTTAGTCACTACAAATGAGTATTTTTGTGAGACATAAATTATTTATCTAAAAAAGAAACGGAGGCCGTATTTTCTTTTATTAAGATTTATACAACTTTTTCGAAGATTTTGTATCACCTAGGCTGTTTGATCAAAAATGTTTGGAGATGCCAAGGGTCCCAACTTTTGAGCTGGTAATTGTTAGACTTACTGAATGATTCTAATATACCATCTTTTTCCCCTCAAATATATATATTATATATTTTTTGTTTTTTTTTTTCCGCCAATTTGTCAAAAGTAAAAAATTATAGATGGTAAACTTTTCACTGAACTTGTAACAATTTTGGAGAGTCTATCATCTGTTACTCTATGCGACTAGTATGTAGTATGTTCATTGGTCATTCGGTACATGAGTAGGAGATTATGTAAGGCTCCACCATAAGATGAACGTGGAAGTACCATTGGATGTGTGGGGTTGTGGGCATAGAAGAAAGGATAAAATAAGGAATGAGGCTACTAGGAAGAAGGTTGTAGTTGCTTCTTTTGAGGATATAATGTGGGAAAACTGTCTATGATGGTGTAGACATATAAGACAGAGATCAAGTGATGCACCAGTAAGGAGGTTAGAAGAGTGGCCCAGGATGGATAGAGGAAACAAACATGGATGAAGGATAATGATGTTGGGGTTTGCAAAGAATTTAGTGCTAAAGAGGGAAAAATGGAGAGAGGATTTTTGCAATTGAGTTTTACAGTTCCTCTCATTGTTTCATGTCTAGCGGATTCTAAATTATTTTGGGACCAAGACTTTGTTGTTGTAGAGAAATCAGAATATTTGATCCATTTTCTGTAGAGAAATCCTACAGGTGTAGAAAATGTGTTTGATGTTTCTATAGTTTTAACCTCTTTCCTCTTTAGAGATATCATAATCAAAATTGTGTGTTGACACATAAAAGTCAAATAGTAATATTATTTGAATACTATATTGATTCATTATAAATTTGAAATTCGTTAGAAATCAGACACTTGATAAGTTGATATATCTTCATAAGTATCATCATATACTCTTGGCTTGATGACAATATGTTGAAGCCCTGATGCATGCTTAGTAGTCTAATATAAATAAATGCAAGTGTAAATCATCTGAATGAAGAGAGGATCTTGAAATCATCTCACTCACCATTATTAAGTTTCCAAAAGTGGAATAAAGTAGAAGTCACGATTTTTATTGAACAACCCAAAACAAAAGGTCATAAGAGTTTATGGAACAGGAGTACATCTATTTTGTATGTGCTTATGTATTTACACCGTATTATTCAATCATATTTATATAGCAATATAACATAGTTTAGTTAGCATAAATGCATAATATCTTAGGTTCCATTAGAAATTTAGGTACCAAACTGTTTATTTCTCATGGTCCCGTTCTTAATTGGTTCTAAGGAGGCTACTTGATATTTTGATCTCAAGAACAGTCACTGTGCTCATTAAGAAACTTTTACTGTCAGCTTAGCCAATCTTCCAAAGGAAACATAATTGACATACTGATAGACGGACCAAACACTGGCTTGGATCTTATATCTGTTCATAGGATTGGAGTGTTTTGGTCAATTCACCATTTCATATGTTGAGCTTTGGTTGATGATAGTCTGCAGTCATTGTTGCATAGTTGTAGACTTGCAGGCACATTATTTTGTATTGCAGTCATCGTTGCAGACGTGCATGGACAGTATGTAGTATAGCCGTTCCTCATAAGCACACGCACTACAGCTACTTCACTTGACAGAATACTGTAACCGTTTGATGATTTATAGGTATGCTGTTTCCTAACCACGTACCTATACCTGATTATGACCTTGACTTGATGCAACCTAGGTACTATAATATAACTATACAAGCCCATGGACCATAATAGGGTATCCAATAGTTTTAACAGTTTCAGTATTATATACTCTACTAGATCATGACCTTAGTCATAACTCTTGAAATCTCATTGAGAGAGAGAGAGATCAGAGTTGGTTAAGAACTACTGTCTGTAAACTGCTGCGTATTGGTTTTTAGGATGCAGCCTCAGGTGAGAGTAATAAAGCAATCCAAAACATTCTCTCAAGTGTAAGTAAACTCGGAACGTTATTGGAACAAATAATGAGTGTCTTAATGGTAAAAGACAATATATACTACATTACTTTCTCTAGCTAGTAAGTAATGCACAACTAGAACTTCCTGATAAATACGTAAAACCTGCAGCTGAAATGATCACTAGACATAAGTAGTGATAGAGAATTGAAGGCTGATAGAAGAAGAGTGTAATAGATTTTGAGCCATAACTTTTGCTATGACAAGTTTTAAATGTGTCGTGGTGAAAGGCTTGTATTGTGCAAACACACATGGAGTTAAATCTTCTGCAGATTTTGAGTCAAAAAGCATGGGTCTCATGTGGCTTCTTTAATTTCTACATTGCCCTTCTTTTATATTTCAGGAAACAACCTTTATTTTCCCTTGTCTTGTGTTGTTGTGAGTTGTGCCAATCATTGGGTCATCCTAACCATCAATTTATATTATGTAAAGATGACATTGTGTCGTGTTTTATATCAATCTCTTGTGTTTGTGAGCCTGATAAGGTGTCCCATGGCATGAGACATGACAACTTGTCCATGCCATGTCGAGCCACAATTTAAAATGTTCGGCATGCATAGGCCACCCCGTGCTATGGCGGGCATGCTTGCCTAGGTCAAAAATTGATAATGTTAATTTGTCCCGAGTATTGTGTTAGACGTGTTAGATTGCTAGTTGTCACGTATTGGGTTTAACTAAAAATGTTGGTGCAATACGATTATTTTGTTAGCTTAACACGTCTACTTACTAAGGACAATGTGACGTGTCGTGTAGTGCCAACCATTTTTAAGGGTAGAGTAGCCCATGAATGTCATACGTTAGACATTTATTGTCTCATTCTTCAATGTTGTACAAATTCACTTAATGAGTTTCTTGGGAAATTCTATATTTCTGAGTGAAAGTATAGTTTCGACGCATGGAAAAACATAAATTTGCAAAGGATGTAATAACTTATAAAAAGTGAAAAAAAATTGTAAAACAGCAAAAAAAACAAATTAAAAAAGCGCAGGTACATAAAGTTAGATAAGTAAAAATAAGGTGAAGAGAATACATCGAAAATAAAAGTTTTGTTTTTGAAATTGGAAATTGTAAAATAAGTGTAGTAATTACTTTTCAATGAAAGACAATTAAGAAAATTTTAAAAGTAAAGATTTAAATAACTCACAAAACACGCATTGGCTATGCCTACAGGTATAAGAGAGATTATATTAATTGCTTTGCAAAATATAAAAAAGGACTGTTAGATGATGCCTATGATGATCATATGAATGAGGCTTATAATAGATTCAAGACATATTCTTACAATGCTTACAAAAATGATGATGGAGAAAATTGAGTAGCATATCTAAGTAGGGTATGCTAGTGGTATGTAGTTATCATCTTCAACAATGAGTTGAGGTAGGGAACATGTCATAGTGATGGGGAACTAAGATGGTCGCGTTAGTGACCCATTCTGCTATGTGGTTTTCTTCTCATTACATTATGATTGATCGTATAAGAAACAAGCCGGTAAAATAACAATTGTACTTTGTTATCGAAATTGTGAGTTTAGTTGTAAGGGTGTTACATATTGGCAAGTGCTTGATGTTTCCTTTTGGTTTAAAATTTTATTTAGTAATTCCAAGCTGGATTTGGACAATAAAGAAGAACAATATTATCCATGTTGGCAGTTTGTTCAAATTATAGGGAGTATTAAATTTTAGTAACCTTGGAAAAAGCGACAACATTATGGAATTTCTTGTATTCAGAAATGATGAATTGTGAATGTGGAGTGACGTCGGTGAAAGAGTCTGAATGGCTGATGTATTTACACCTTTCTTAGCATTTAGAGAAGCTTCTCTTGGTCTCCTTGACTGACAAAAACGGTGAGCTATGGTGGGATAACCCAGAGAATGAGATCTCATATCTATTTTAAATTGGGCTTTGGTCGGCTACTTGTGTCACGAACACAGCCCACACAAGTAAGTGTCCATAGCCATGTTACTCAATTACTCGAGATGAAATGAAGAGTTTGTAAATGGATAACGTAAGCTCTTTTGGACAATGTGTTGGAAAAATATTTGAGAGTTGCGATATAACTTTGAAACCCTTCTACATAACACAAGTGTCCATGCCCATTTGGCGGTAGTTGGGAGCTAATTTTAGTACTTAAAATGAAATGAAGAGTCTAATACATGCTTGTATTAGGCAATTTATTGGACAAATATTCAAGATTTGCGATAATACTTCGAAGTCCTTCTACATAGCACATGAAAGTGTCCACTGCCTCTGCTTAAGTACTTAAGAGGTGAATCAAATAATTGAGATAAAATGAAGAATCCGTATCTAAGGGCAATATAAGCCATGTAATTTAATTGGAAAAATGTTTACTTGTCTAATTGTCTTAAGATGAAGACTTAAGGCCCATATTCCACGCTTTTCTTTTGTAATATACAAGTTTTTGTATTAAGAAGATGCTCATTGTGCCACATACTATGATTGCTTGTTAAAAGTGTATAGTATTTGATGCAAGCTCTTACAACTGATCAAATGATTTTAATGTTACTTGGAGGTTCAGTTTACCCCAAGCATCTGCATGTCAGATTCATAGATTTTGGACACTATTACATGAGTATGAACACTTGGCTTGATGCTTCATTTTGGTTCAAAATCTTGGAAAGGTTTCTTTCAATGTCAATGCTTTACTCTCCGACACGCGCCAATGTTCCATTTTTTATGCCAACACAGGAGTCTGAGTAGCATAGGATAAGTCCTGAAATGACAAATGGTGGTATGTGCATGGAAATAAGATGGACTTCAGTAAATAACAAGTTTGAATTTGAATGCTATCTACATTTATTACTTGTATGGCTTCTCACAAACTCAAGTATGATGAAGTTTCCATGCTTGATTGACTTTGAGAAGACGAAACCATATCATTTCTAGAGACAGGTGGGTTAAGGAAATGTATATGAAGTAAATAACTGGTAGGGAATGGAATGCAGATTAGTGTAAATGACAGGCGACTGAATTGGAAAACTTTTCTGCGCTTGAACTGTCACACATTGTACAGTTGAATGTTGAAAACTTTGGTGGGCTCTGCTGCATGTGATAGGCAACACTAGACACATTACAATCCTAGTGTTTTTCTGCACCATAAGATCAGAGATCAGGTTGATATGAACTAGTCAGTGATGAACAATGGGGCCTATTGTACTTAAGGATCACTATCTGTGAGTTATTTTGGTGGAGGTATAGCCCATAATCAGTTGCATTCTTGCCCAAGTTGACTGTATTTGTCTTTAACTGTTTTTACGTTTTATTCAGGTAAAGGAATCAACTTGTTCGATTATTACTTTGGTCTTTTTTTAGCCGTGAAATCTGTAAGTAGTCCAAATCGCATCATTGTCAGGTATTGAGCTTTTTTGGTTCACTTTGAGGTACGTAAAGATCAGTTCAGATTCTGATATACCGTTGATGACTTGATAAGTGTACTATGATGTGCTGTAACTTAAACCAATGTTATTCAGTAATGTTTTCCCGATCTTGATGGAATGATTTTGACTCAGGGTCACAAATTAGTTCATATAACATCACTGTCATAGTTCAAAATTGTATTGGATATACGAGTATGGGTTAGCTACTTAGCTCTGAGAGGTCAAGCTTGATCTTGCATCAAGTAAGAATTGTTACTGTAAAAATATTGGACATCAAGTGTCAGATAAAATTTGAGAGGCAATAATAACTTTGATTAAATTGCTTCATTGTTACATCAAGATATTTCACACTGTAAAAAAAGTGAAAATTAAAATAAAAAAATGAAAAAGCCTCATCTTCCTCTATACAAAAAGGTGCTCCTATATTAGGAACTGTTATCTTTTCAGGAAGAGGGCTACTCTGTAAACCTTCTGTGTTTCCTAAATGAAAAATTCTATGCAAACTGATTTCTGTATTTTTTTTTTTTTTTTCAGAATTGAACAACTGCCTAAATCAGACCCAAAAAAACCCACCAAAAGAAAATATTTAAGGAAAAAAGAATATTTTGTTATCTAGACAAAGTTTATGTTTGTCAATGTTATCCATGTATTTGCTTCTGTGATCGTTTAAAACTGCGAAATACATCTTCTGTGACAAGCAGCAGGAGGCTTCTTTTGTTTCGTTTCTTCTTTCCAAATTTTTCCAATATCTTCTGCTACGCGCATGGCATCTTCAGATGCACCTGATAGTCCTCTTTTTGTGAACCCTGCTGCGTATAATCCGGCATTTCCTTTCCAACCATTGGGGAATGGTGCTTTTGGGAACCCATTTTTGGAGAAGAATTCACTTTCCTGAAAACAAATGAGATAATATGATATCAGTTGACAGTTTTATTTTGCTAGGCATTAACTTCTATTAAAGTCAAAGCAGACAGGACCCCAACATCCTATGTTGAGGGTGCTTACATTATATGACTAAGGCTAATGATATTTTGTATGTCAATGCAAGGAATAATTAATTTTTATTCCCTGATCTTAAGATCCAAACAGGCAGTCATTTAAAAGAAATTCAGATCTACTATTGGAAAAAACAATTATAGAATGACATAAACAGCAAGTTGCTTGTAAAAAACTACTGTTTTATTTTGCTAAAATTTATGAAATGCATGTTTTTTAAAGGGAAAAACAACACATTATAGATAAACAGAAAAACAACTTTTGTTTATGCAATCAAGAACTAAGGTAAAAAAAGACTTATGAAATTTGGATAAAAAAAAAATCTTAGAAAATCTCAGTTTTTTGAACTGTCAAAGATATACCAGACATAAGAGGAAAACTAATACTTTATAGTAAAAAATGAAGCAATAATACTAATAATTATCTCAACTCACCTTTAGCCATGAAGGAACGTTGCTGCGATATCCAGTGGCAAGAACAACCGAATCAATCTCAAGCATATCTCCGTTCACCAGCGCGACTTTGCCCTTACAAAATCTCTTGATACCAGGAACTACTTTAATATCTCCAGATCTTATTTTGCTGAATGTTCCAAGGTCTAAGACTGGTGTTTTCCCTTCAGTGTTTTTTAACTCAAGTGGACCGACTTCTGGCCTTTTCAGACCGTATTTATCAGTATTACCGAGCAGTATAGATGCTAGAAAGAGCAGTATTTTATCCACTGTACGAAGTTTAAACCACTTTAATAGTATCATGGCTAACTCGAATGTCGATCTTCCTAGTACTTCCTTAGGTAGAATATGAACCTGTCATAAAAAAAAAAATTCAGTTATTTCTGTTCTGCTGTTAGTGTTCAGTACACCAACTGATGCACAAAAACTGTTGCACTGTCAATTATAACATGTAAAGTAAAATATTCTTACGGAGCTACGAACACAAAGAAATGGTGTAGCATCATAGTTGCAAAGATCAAGGGAGACTTCCATGCCAGAATTCCCACAACCAACAACCAAAACTTTTTTGCCGCGGTATTGTTCACCTGATTTGTACTCACATGCATGAATAATGTCACCACCAAATTCATGAAAGCCAAAGAATTTAGGCACAACTTTCTCAGCATTTTCACCAGTGGCAACAACAATCCATCTGCAAATATACTCAACCTCGCGTTTAGAGGCGGATCCATCTGCGCCTATAGCCGTCTTGACTCTCCAAAGTCCACAGGTTTCGTCGTACTCAGCAGACTGAACGGACTCATTGAACTGAGGTTGGATGTCGAAATGAGCTGCGTAGGACTCAAGGTAGTTGATGAATTGATCTTTTGAAGGGTACTCAGGGAAGTCATCAGGGAAAGGAAAGTTTGGAAGTTGGCAAAATTGTCTAGGAAGGTGAAGCTTAAGGCGGTTGTAGGTTCGAGTTTGCCATAATGAGGCAATGCAGTTGGCTCTCTCTAGAACAATGTATGGCACACCTTTTTCCTTAAGGCCTGATGCAACTGCTAGCCCCGTTGGGCCTGCCCCTACAATCACTGGACCATTCACCCACACGCACCGCCTTGCAAAGAACTCCTCGGGGAATGCTGAAGTAGACTTCGCTAGTGAAGCCATCCCACCCGCTTTGTTATCCATGTATATTATTTGATGATCGAATTTTATTTCAATAGGTAAGGAGAGATACAACGACTAGACCTCCGATTTTTAGTTGCAACAAATATAATTACCTACAAAACGGATGCCAGTTTATGTTAGCGAATAGATATTTTTTTCCTTTTAGGAGAGAAAATAGAGAGTGTTTTTAGAGTAAGATGTTAGGAGAAATGTAAATGTGTTAGTGAGAATACAAGAAGGTGGTGAGGGGGTTTAAATAAGGGGGTGGATTGAGAGCATGAGACTAGCATGTGAATTGGCTGGTCATAGAGGAGCTTAAAGAATTTTATTAAACATTTTAATAATGCATAATATATTCTTGGATTCATAATAAATAAGGGAATTTTTTTCTATTTTTAATACTTTAGAAGATGTATTATTGTCTTATTCAATTTAAAATATATATATATATATGTATATAAGAAATACATAATAATATTAATATAATAATATATAGTAGTATAAATTATAGTTGCTGTTGCATTGCATGATTTTTAGGCACCTGCCATTAGAAGGTGCTTTTAGTCATATCATTTCCTTGATTCATTCTAATCATCATTCATTTATATCATTGCCTCTGGCTCCACCAAATCCTGCAATTTTTTCTCTTGTTTATGAGCTTTTGAAAATACTGAACTACTAGTAGTATTATTTTTGTTCTCTTTAGGGTGTGACTTATTGAGTTTTCTATGGGAAAAACAGTTGATTGGAATAACGTTTGATAATTGTCATCAATTTAATAGGGTGGAATACACATCATTAAATAGAAAGGCGTCTGCTGAATAATTACATAAACGGAATTATATGTTTTTAACATGTCATATAAAATATAACATTTTAGATTGCCCTCTAAAAATTTTTAAAAATTGTGTGTAGCTTGAAATCTGTTTTGAGCTAGTTAATAGTTTGATTTGTGCCATTTTTTGGTGTTAGGAAGCCACAAGCACAAATGGTGAACCCCCAATAACCTGAGCAATCTTGTAGGAGTAACACTATGTTCTTTTGATCTAGAATGGAATGAATTGAACTAAATATAATATGTAGTAGGTTGAACTAGAAATCACTAGTAGATTGAATTGTCCTCCATTGAACTTACGTGAAAATAAGCCAAAAAGGCCTAACTATTAGTGGCTTTTTTGTGAAATTTTAAACGAAATGTACATAATTTATTTTATCCGTCATTACATTATGAATTCGTTATAGCTAAATTGTTCTTTTTTTTACCGCATAGGCAAAATCGACATACTATAAAATTGCATTGATATAATTACAAATGGGTGTTACGATATGCAAGTGGTGTAAATAAGCCTCACATTTGGACCATCACAGTTTAAAAACCTATAGTAATAAAAGGTTTCCTAAAATTTAATAGAGTAAAAGTGACGTGAATTTCATGAAACATACTTATATGAGAAAAGTGACATGAAATTCGTGAAATGTATCAAATAAATTAAAATTATACCCTTGTTATTTAAACAAAGGACATTGAATTAATGCAATTGCATCAAATCTCTCTTCTAAATTTTGTTGGGATACGAAGTAATAAAAGATTATGTGACCCTCCCAAAAGAAGAAAAAAATGTTTCTCCTTAACAGAGTTAACATGAAGGCTTAAATCTTCTTTGATGAACTATAAAACATATAGTAGTAGCTTCACACGTTTTTGGAACTTCAAATGTTAAGCTGCTTTAGTTTCCTTAAACGTGAAAGTTACTTTTCAATATCTTTACTAAATTATTCTAATAAAAGACTATAATTAATTAATATTGTGTTAATTGATGCTATTGATGTTACATATTGGTAGTGCAATTAAGCTTAGTATGGTCGCATATGGAGGAATTAGTGTGCTATTTTGAAGACAAAAGTCGAAATTTAAGTGGCTTTTATATTAGATATTAGGAAGACAACCATATTACATATATCAATGTATGAACTTGTTAAGCTACATTTAATGTTCATTAGCTATGACCATTTAATGTTGCCTTTTCAATATTAGTTCACTTTATTTATAAGTAGCTAATCGGTGCTTATATAAATATTTGTTTGTGAAAGCAAGGATTTAAATTATAGTAAAATGCTAAACATAGTCCTAAGAGATAAGTATAAAGTGCTAAAAGAGAAAATGTTAATCTAGTCCCAACAATTAGTACAACAGTTGCCCTATGAAGATTGATCACTTTCGCTACAGCTCCGGTAGGCTCCCATAACCAAGCCATTGCCTATGAGGCTATGAGTCGTTGGCTCATTCATCAATTGATAAGTGGTCATAGTCAGTCCCCTCTTACTACTTGAGAGCTTACAGCCAGACTCGTATATACATGATTTTGGCATTCTTAACTTGTTTCAAATGATGTTTATAGTCCTTAGGACTAAACTAAATTAGAAAATAATAGAATATACAGAGCTAATATATTCTTCGACATTTGTCCATGCAACCCTACTTTGTCTAATTAATTAATGTTGTTCGAGCAAAATCTCACAACAAACGGATTGTCCATTAAATCAAAAATCAATTGCAAAAAACGATAAATGTTATAGAAAAATTAAAATTATAAGTGATCGCTTTTCATGTAAATATATAATTATGTTGGTTTATCATTGATCTTTTATAATCAATTTGAGGAATTGATTGAAAAATTGTTATATTTTATTCTTAGGGTATGTTGGTTTTTCATTGACTTTTTTTTATAATTGATTTCACGGCTTGACTAGAAAATTGTTAATTTTATTCGTAAGGAATGAAAAAAAAAAAACCCGAATAATATGAAGTTTAGAAGGAGGGTTGATTCTCATCAATTTTCTCACCATTTTAGTGAAAGTATCGAGCAATATGTGTACATTACAACGCAATTCATTTTTTGATATGTTCTAAAAAAAGTGACCTAATAATGTATAAAATAATAGAGTCGAAATAATACGGAGTACATACTTTTCCTACTTTGTTGTGGTCAATCTTCTTGGGCATGAAGCCATGCATCCATAGAGCACTCTATTATCAATTCATTTCTAGGGTTCTATGCAAGGCGGCTTCTCATCCCTAAAAGATTGCAAATTTCCACACTGCTGCGCTTGGAAAATGGAATTTTCTCCACATGAATGTTTTTGGCTATCAACAATATTTTACACCCTTCTTATTACTTTTGGTTCGAACTTCTTGAAAGTTGGTTCAATCCGGATTAGAAAGACAAATTCATGTATATTTAAAAATTATGTTATATTGAAATGAAATGAATTGACATGAAGCAATATCTGATCGGACTAATATTGATCCAAAAGAAACCAACAAACCAATATTAATTAACTCAAAGTTTGATCCAAAATATTTTCTAAGGTTTTCAAGGATATTTCAAGCATGATCAATTTAAAGTATTCCGTTAAAATTTATATGCGAGTTTGATTTATGAGAGGGTTGAAGTTTCCTTCATTTCGATGACAAATGAGGAAGAAAGAGAATTGGATTGGAGGGGACAAAAATGAAGGGATTAAATCGTATTATATTAATTTCTTCATCACCATCTCCTTCTTTTCCTTATCTTTTTGTTAGCCAAACACACTGTAATTGAATACTTTGTACGAAGTATTTAAAATGTACATGCAATTGAGAGTTCAGATGCATTTCAATTCATCTTCTATATATCTTTTTGATGCTATTTCGTTCTAATAGTCGGAAAGAGCATGGCCTATATGGCTATATGCAGCAAACCTTTGACTCACTTCTCTATAGAAAACATCATTTAAATACTTTTAACAACGATCGTAGTTTTGCTCAATATGAATATTATTCAATTAAGATTTTTTGTATTTGTTAGTTTTGATCACTGTTGTAAAAGTGGTGGCTCCTTTATTTATGAATTAATTTTTATTTAAAAAAAATGAAGTACTTGCATGTGATATGCATATATATTATATGACTTCTTTTTATTCATTCAATAAAAAAAAATTTCGTCCTAAAAAATGTTGTATATATAACAATCATTCTTGGTTGTATATAAATGTGATCTAATGGAGATTTTACGTTGTTTTTATTCCTAATCAAGTAATCTGCTGTTAATTTTTAAGGAAGATTGCATGGTTTCATAATTAGCAACATATGACTATATAATATCGCATAATAGATTCAGTCATTCACCATATAATTAAGGAGCGAGGATCTTATTGACTTTTTTTGTTACACTTTCGGATTCGACTCGCAAATTTTGGAATCAAATTATCTTTAATCTATCATATACGTATATGTAAAAGGAGAAGGTTTTGAGAGTATGTAGAAAACAATTGAAAAATTGAAGTAATGGCCATTTTCTTTAGTCTTATACTACAAATTTCTAGTTTGGATAATAGTAAGGGCATGTTTATTTAGAGACTCAATAAGACTATACTCCACACTTCACTTGTCACATTAGTTTTTCACTAACATTTTTCTATCTAGGCTCATAAAAGATTAACTATGTTTTATACAATTTTCAAACTTTATCTCTAACTCGCAAAAAAATCACATTGACAAAGAAAAAAACATTATTGTTGCAACAAATAGAATTACGCCACGTATAAACCGTGCCTAGCTTACTTGAGTTATCCATGTCATTCTTGAAGTGCTTTATTGAATTATTGTACAAATTAATGTATTCAAGTCATATCTAAGACTTTGCCCAAAACCCCTAATAAACATGCACTAAAAAACACATATGTCACTAATTTAATTTGTCACTAATTAATTTTCTTTGCAAGCTGCAGGTTCTAACTAGTAACTACATACTAAGCTATTATTCCTCGATAAAAAAATGGTACTCAACTATTATATGTCTCAAAAATGGTGTTTTTGCAAACGGGGCAGGACAAGGATAGTTCTGGTTAAGCTTGAGATTCATCCCAATTCCGATCCAACATCCACAACTAGCTAGCAAACAAAGTTTTCACTTCACGCCAGCAACATTATTAACGCCATTCAAACCTAGACGAATAATATCCTTACAACATATATATAATCAATAATCTTATTGCTAATTTAAAGCAAATGAATAGTCAATTAGGCCATATCAAAGCTATACGGGCCAACAATTTTCTTAATGCCAACTATCTAAGGGTTCCAACCATATCCTTGTTGGGTACGTACTAGACTTAAATTGATTAGTACGTACGAGTACAAGTTTACACCTTCAATTGTTACACACGAGAAACATTCATACAAACCATGCATTGATACATATAAATGCAATAATTCCAAGAAAAAAAAAAAAGATAAATCATTGCAAACTTTTTTCATTGATGCATGTAGATTGCTTTCGGTTAGTTTAGTCACACTAGCTTGAAAAACTAAAGTAGCCATTAGCTGGCTAGAAGAAAGGCCCTTTGGTAATTAGAACGGGCAAATTTCGAAATACCAATTTACGAGGTTGTGCTTACAAGGATGCACGTGAAGTTGGTGAAAATGGGTTACTTGCATTTCAAGTTTCTTATGTGACCTCTCACTTATTCGGCTCATGGAGTAGGGTTTATCCACTATGAAATTAAAGGGGCATTTTAAGAAGAAAAAAACTCATTGTTGCACCCCATTTTTGTGACTTATTGATGACTATTGTTTCTTAAGTAACAACACATGAGATTGACTAATGGTTGTCATTAGTATAGCCTTCTTAATCAAAATTCTACATATTAGATCGCAAAAACAAAACACAGCCTTAAAAAATTGCTGCGTATTATTTTTAAACGAATTGTATTAGTACTAGATAAATTTCTTAAACTTTTTCCACAATTCTTCCATAAAAATGATTGAAAAATTGCAATAAATAAAAATAGTAATTTAAAATATAAAATATCTTATAATTTGAATTTTTTTTAAACCATGTATAAAATAAATTAATATTCTTAAGCATATTACGTATAAAAATTTCGACACTCATATATCTTCGACAACCACCGTACCAAAGAATTTTCATTTCTTTTCTTCTTTTTGTTATATTATAACACAAAGTCCATATATTTTATAGTAATTCATGTATACTTTTTTTTTGGGTGCTTGGGATGGAGCCATTAGGGCAAGTGATGAGATTCGATCTCAGGATCCCATAGAACTGAAAGAGAAGCTTTAACCACTTGGAGCTATACATCACTCTACTGTTCATTTATATTTTACAGAGTAATAAAGTTTATAAGCACATTTATATTCATGATAAACATAAACTCATCAATGGTCAGTTTATTAATGGTCGGTGAATTACCCATATCAAAGACTCTAATGCATGTCACTTTAATAAGTTGAACTTGTAATCCTATACATCATTGATCAGTAAAATAATTATTTTATTAGTTGATTGTAATGATTGAAGAACGATAATTTTGAGTACGAGAGGTGATAAAAATGGACCACAACTAAGTTTAGGTTAAGAGTAAAGTGTATTCCACTTCCACATTTTTATAGAACAAAGAGTTAACTAGGGTAAATTCCCAATGCATGCCCATGTACGTGCATGAGAGCAAAACTATGGCTTAAAAGAGCACACGATTATCATCTTGAAGATGTAAAATCAAAGCACATCACAAAATGAAGAATAAGGGAGATGTTTGGTTTTGGTCATCTTGAATTTAAACAATGAAAAAAATTTTAGTTCCTCGTTTCAGGTGTTTTTATCATCCCAAAATAGTCAAGTGATTTGTATTTGATACATCACTTTTAGAAGTTCGGTAAAGTTGTTGAAGATATAGAAATGAAGGATATAAAATCTATTGGACCACTACTATACTTGAAAGTGTTGATGGTTAATTTTATATATATATATATATTTCATTCATTCATTTTATTGGTGAGGAACTTAGGAAGGTTATGGTTGGAGGAAAAAGATTCGAAAATCTTTTGAAAACTGTTGTTATAATATATGGAATTTCTATTTTTGATAAAGTAGGTAAAGAGTAATAATTCGATCAATTGGATCTAATTAATTATTAACATGCAAGACTTGTTTGGTCCGGCCAACGCAGTGTAGTGGGCAGGGAAAGAGTGTCGGTTTGGGTTGGAATCCAAAAACTAGAATGATGGAGTATAAGATAAATATGATCTGTAACCTAAATGTATAACCTAAATTGTTATTCGTTAAAAAAATTGAGTTGAATCAAATTGGACTTGAATAAATAACCGAAACTAAAATTGATCACCTGCAATACGTCTGAAAAATTAGCAATCTGAATTGAACTGAAATTTAAGCAAGTTCGATCTATAAGTTGATCAGACATGAACTTGACTAAATTGAAGATACGTACATAAATGAACCAAACCTCTATTTTTTTCTAAAATAAATCGTTATTCTATTATTTAATGATTTGAAATGTACTCGTAATCTATTTTTAAAATTGATGATCATAATACATACGGTACGATACAAAGTATATATAAGAATTAATTTCTTTATGAACGCTAGGACACCATCCGACTATGTTTAATTTTGGAAAAGTACAAACAAATTGATTAGAATTATGAAATGGTCGAGGTGATAAAGTAACTTGACATAGTATCTGATCAAAACTATTTCTCTAAGGCTCATAAGGATGCTCATAACTCTGTTTTCGGCTTTCAATCTAATCGTTGAAAGTTCTCATGAGAATTCGAAATAACTTGATCATAATACATCTTGTTCAGTTGGCGTCAGTTGGTCCATCAGAAATCAAACATTAAGTTGATTTCAGTATTATGTTGTAATTTAAACTGCTTAACTAATTAATTAATTTACTTCCATTTACCCAAAAAAAAAAAAAGCTGATTTGTTTGAAAGAGCATGCTCCTGAAGTGAATCTTTCGGAATAACAATAGTCTTTTTCAACCTAGTCTCGAAATGACATGAAGTGAATTAGATAATTGAACCGAGGAAAAAAAAGAATGAGCTCAACATTAACAGAATTGTCTCAAACTTGATTGGATCAAAATTAATATGTACTGATTTAATTTATTGCTAACCTGAATCCACATCCCTAATTGTTGGCTGGTGGAACATGCTTTCGTAATTTTAAAGCCAAACTAAAATTTGTGTCGTTGGCACAAGCCTTAGCAACAATTATTGTAACTTCCTACAAAGAAAATTAGCATGAACATGCCACATTTGACTCAACCAACGTCATTTTATGTAATCTTTTTACATTTATCTCACTATATATATATATATATATATAACATTTTTTTTTTTTGACAAAATGTTCATAATTACAAACTTAAATGTTCAATTTCCTACATAATCAACAAATGTAAAAGCCAAAACGCACTTAAAATTGATAATAAAACAAATCTAGTGCTTAAAATTTTAAAATAATTCTATTTTTTTTCTAAGAAACAAAATCCATGTTATATTAATAGACATAATGGGAAGATTTGGACTGTGATCTAGAACCTTCAAAATCAAGTTAAATTAGAGAAAGAACATGCAATTTACTAATGTTTTCTGTTGGAAATGTTGACATGTGCATACGGTACGCCACTTCGCTACATAAACAAGAAACAAAAGAACTAAACTTTCTACAAATTAAACAAAAACTTCCTAAATTTTAGTGGGTCAATGGTCGACATGTTTGCATAAGACAATATGACAAATTTAGGAATTAAAACATTATATTTCATGAATATATGACTTAAAAAGATACTAGATATAACAGATCCTTTCAAATCTTACAAGAATCTAATCAATTATTAAGATATGGCCAAAATAAAACTTTAGCTTATATCATGTTTCTGTTTTGTGTTATGGATCATTTGCAAATATTTCTTTCATTATTTTATATTGTATTATGTGACCTAGTTTGGGAATAACTAACTTGTTTATCATCCCAAATCTTATTTGCAAAATTTGTTTGAAACCATATTATCTATAATCATTAATTATGTACCGTATTTTCACCTTATATCTTTAATATTTATTACAAAATTTAATAGAGTAAATGTGTATTATTACCTGTTGAAGCATAAGCCGGAATTGATGTAGTGTTTATAGCGTATAGGTGATTTGAGTAAGCGAAACCATTACTCAAAAAGTTATAAAGTAAGTGAAACTAAAATATTTATTCATTAAGTGTGTTTGGCAAATAATTTAAGTATTATCCGATGAATTTTTAAAAGCATAACAACACATTCAAACTTCATGTATTTTCAAAATGAAACACACCCTACTATTTCAGGTTAAACTTTTATTCACTTACGATAATACGGTAACTATGCATTATTGTCTTTTGTATTTCTCTACACTTTTTTCCGATAAAAAATTTTTTTGATCTTATTCATTGAATTATTTTTATTCTACTCCCAAGTGGAGGAATATAAGCTTGTTTTAAGCAGCATAGGATTGGCAAATAGCCACATGGAAACATGAGAAATGCGAACCACCCGCATTAAGAAATCACTAACTAAGTTCTCTTAATGGATAGTCAAATGTTGTTTAAGGCAAATTAATAGAAAGCAAAACACAAATAGGGTACGTGGACTTTACTAATTTTTTCCGCAAGTTATGGTGACCACATGTCAAGAATGTTGTTCAATTCATCCATATGTATTTCAATTCTCTTCTCAATTTGACTCACTTGAATTGAACTACCCTCAATCATTGAATGAATGTGAATCATTTGGACCAAGACCTCAATGATTCAACAAGGTTTTCATTACTATAATCTTGCACCCACTTTTTATAGAATTATAGTGATGATAACAATAATAAAAATTTGAAGCAACTCTATGAGCTAAGTCCAATTATATTGGATCTTTAATTCTATTTAAGTTCTCCCAAGTTCCAACTCACCAAACAAACTTGGTCAACCCACTTATCTTTTGAGTGAAGATGTGTTTTTTACGTTTTGAAAAATGTTTGAGGTCCACAACGAAATTGAAATTATGTTTAGATAAGCTCAAATGAGTAATTTTTATGCTTAATATAGATATGTTCTATTTGATTTATTAGACCTTATTATAAAGTTAAGATAATTGTTGATAAGTTCAGAGTAGAAAAAAATGTTATAAATTAATCCCATCGCAAGATATGAGACTTGAATCTGACATCGGTTTTATGGGGATTGATATAAAGTTTATATAGGGCAACGTACTCTCCTTGCCATAGGCTAGCTTTTAAAAATAGTTCTCCTATTGTATTGTATTAATGGTATTAGAGTCAACCTCAAATGGTAGCCTAGAAGGAACTAGCCGTGACCAATGAGGTTATCAGTCCTTATAAGTGACAAATGTTTTGGACCGTTAAGGTTCTAGCTGTCTTTTGAATGACGGGTTGCATGTTTAAACCCCTCTTCCTTATTTATGTAATACTCTTATATGTGAATGCACGTGGTGTGGTGTGTATTTTACCCTTTGAAATTTATCTATGTATTCATGTATCTATCTATCTATATATTCATAGTTAAAGTTACTTTAACATTGAAGAAAAACTAAATAAACTAAAAGAAACTATCTTAATTTAACTATCACTTACTACCTACATTAAAAATCAGGGGTGGTTCTTAGGGGGTGCGGGGTGGTCGACGGAATAGTGCCCCCAAATTTTAAGGGCCCCAAACTTTGAATATATATAGATATTAGTTTCATAAAATAACATAATAATGGAGTTGGAGTAGTGGTAGAGCACTATATGTGTTTTAAATGTCCAAGGATCAATCCTTATAGCAAGCAATTTTGTTGGAAGTTTTGTACTTAACAAAAAAAAAAAAAATGCAATGAGGCATAAAACAAAGATGATAATTAAATATCTTATCGTTCCACTTTATATGTAACGGATGTAGTATATAAATTTAGTCTTACTCAAGGAAAACATTTTTATGGATTTAATTTGCATGTTAAGTTTTATTATCCAATTTATCAAAATTCAAATGGAAAAAAGATAAACTCAAATGTAGAAAATGTATGTACAAAAAAAAAATCTATATATAGATATAGCCCAATGATTCTGTGAACGCCGACGCACAATGACAGTGTAACACAAATCAACATTTTAGGGAGTGCCCAAATATGATTAGGCACCTTCCAAATAAAAGTATTTCGTATTTTTGGTTAAATGTAAATATGACATTATATAATTCATCTGAAATTCAAGGTAGTATTCATATATCTGACATAGAAATGAATAAAAAGCGAAAGTATGATTTAATTATTTATTGAAAAAAATTGGGCATTCCCAAACAAGTAAGTATATACAAAAAAAATTGGACAATGAAAATTGGACATCTTCAATCTATATTTAGGAATTCTCAACAAATTTTAGGCGTGCCCAATCTATTGTTTTTTTTACATCATCGTTGCGCTTCGGTGTTTACAGAATTTTTAGATATAGCCTTTACCCAATTTCACAAAATAAAAGTTAAAAAAAAAATAATATAGATATAGCTGTTGAGAAAAAAAATTAAGTCTTTCTTTAATATATTTCTTTTCTAGGAGGAAAAAAAAATTATGAAGTTTCTACTACGTTGCTTATATTTACGGTTAATGAAGTCATTTGTTTCGAATATGTATTTCTTTGTTAATGATGAATTGTAGTGTAGAAGGAGTGAATTGTTATCAATTATGAACTCCTTTAATACTCCATACCTAATCTTCAAAAATTGGAAACTACATCCAACTATCCAAATAACTCATTGTTTGTTTTTACATTGCTAGCAGGGGAGGGAGAGAATTTTGTTTACTCATTGGATAAAATAGTCACACTTAATTGAGAGTTTGAGAGATAAAAGAGCAGTGATAGTGGAATTCTACTCATCACATTTAATGTGTTTTTGTACATTATGTTAGTGATGAGTAATCAACACGATGGATAACTGTAGCTAGGGATGTCAACAAGCCAATACTCTCGTAAAACAAGCTAAATCAAATTTGATCAAAACTTGTTCGTATATAAATAAATGAGTTTGAATTAATTTTCAAGCTGGATTAATAAACAAAATTAACTCGAGCACCTTATTAATTATTCGGCTAGTCAATGGTCGCGAACAACTGTAGCTAGGGATGTCAACGAGCCGATACACTAACAAACTCGATCAAAACTTGGTCAAAACACATTTGTATATATAAATAAACGAGTCTGAACAAAATTTTCAAGCTTGATTAATAAACAAGCTAATTTTCTGGAACACCTTATTATTCGGCTCATTAATACTCACAAACAACTCGTTCAAATTCGTTTATAAGCTCGTTCATAACCCTTTTATACCTCTTTTAAAGATCGTCCAAGCTCGAATTTTGTAATCACCATTACTTTATTTTATTTTTTGTATATTTAAGTAAAATTATAGAGAGTCACAAAATAAGCTACACTTTAGATTAGAAAATATTTATCTAAACAATCTATTCTCTGATCTTGAATAGTTGACTAGCCTGACAACTAGCAAAGAAATAATTAAAAGATATGTGTAAGGGTCGTTTATTTGTAAGCTTGTTTACTCATAACCTTGACTTGAGCTCGGACACAAGCTCGAAAAACAAACAGCTTAAATAAGCCAAGCTCAATCAACGAAAATCTAAACGAGTCATGCTCAAACAAGAATTTTGAAAGCTCGATTGCGATCGAGTTTAGCTCGAGCTCTATTAATATTTATCAAGCTTAACTCGAACAAGTTACTACTCGGCTCTTTGACATTCCTAACTGTAACATTATTACCTAACAAGTTGCATTTGCAAAAACTGTTGCATCATTGAACATACTATCCTTGATTATGCACGTACGCTTTACCCGAATAAACATGATGCATTATTTTCTAGCTGGTTATTTTGAGCGGAGACATCCTTGAATTCCTTTTGGCCAAGAAGGACTTTCATGTATCTAGGATATATATATATAATTCAATCAACTAATAAGTATGTAACAAATGGTTTAAGAAAGTCCATTGTTAATTAGTACTCATTAAATTAATTAGTTGTTAATTAGTACTACATATAAAAAAAATGAGTTGTTTAGTAATATTTCTTAATTTGGGAGACGTTAAATTAAAAACTTTGGAAAAATTGTTTTTAATAATCCCACCTTTTGCATATTAGAAAATAACAGTCCCACTTTTGTGTTTTCTCTCAGTAATCCTACCTTTTAATCAAATTTTCTTCTAATGGTCCCTTTGATAGGTGACCGGTTGTTAAGGTTACTTCTATGTATTTATTTTAATTTATTTTTATTATTAATTTTTTACAGTTTATTTGTTTTGTTTTTCCTTTGTTGTGATTAATAATTAAATCCCTCTCTCTCTTTCCTCTCTTTGTTCTTGGTTGTAACTGCTTCCCTCCAAAAGAGAATAAAACGATACATCAACCTCTGATTCATTTCTGGCTGATGTGAAGAATGCTGTTGCTAAGTATGCTGTAATGCAAGGTAGAAATATAAGTTTCACAACAAGCAACAAGAATAGGCAACAGAGATTAGGTGTCAACTGTTCTGGTGGTTGTCCATTTAAGCTTTACTTTTCTTGGGACACAAGGAGAGCAGTGTTTGTGTTGAAGACAGTGGGAGAGGAGCACACCTGTTTGAGAACAATGCAAAAGAATAAGCAGTTAAAGGCATCTTGGGTTGCAGATCAAATGCTTGAGGTTTTCAAAAACAGACCTCATTGGCCAGCCAAGGAAATTCAGACATCAATTAGGTTGGCTTACAAGGTGTTAGTTAGGACAGATTTTGCATATAAAGTCAAGTACTTTGCACATCAAAAGCTTCATGGATCAATGAAAGGCCATTATGCTAAAGTTGGCAGATATGTAGAAGCTTTGAAGCAAGCAAGTCCTGGAAGTAAGTTTGAGTTAGTTTACACACAATCTGGTGGTGCTAAGGTGTTTCAAAGAATGTTCATTTGTTTTGATGCTGTGAGTAAAGGTTGGATTGAAGGGTGTAGGAAAGTGGTATGCATTGATGCTTGCTTCCTTAAGACCTTCTTGGGTGGTCAACTACTGTCAGCTGTGGGGAGGGATGGGAATGATCAAATGTATCCTATAGCTTGGGCAGTAGTGGAAGGAGAAAATAACTTGTCATGGGCATGGTTCTTGCAGCAAATACAAGTTTGTTTGAGGTTATCTGATGGGACTGGAGTTGTCATTGTTTCTGATGAAAATCCGGTAATAACATCTAACAATTTCCATCTTTTTCAATGTTTAAGTGTTGTCATTTATTTGATTATCATTACTGACATGTTCTGCTGTTTTTCATTGCAGTCCATTCTTACTTGTGTTGCTCAGGTTCTTCCAAATGCAGAACACAGGCATTGTGCAAGACACATATTCTCAAATTGGCACAAAGCCTTCAAAGGTGATGAGATGAAGTTGAGATTTTGGAGTATTGCAAAAGCATACAATGCAGCAGATTACAAAGATGCTTTTCAAAGCCTACAAGATGACTTCCCAGCTGCTGCCATTGCCTTCAACTCATATGATCCAAAGCTTTTCTGCAGAAGATACATGAAGACAGAGACACAAGTAGATGTAATCACATCCAATATGGTTGAAACCTTCAACAACTTCATCATACATGCAAGAACAAAACATCTCACCCACATGCTTGAAGACATAAGAGCCTTGTTGATGCAAAGGCTTGTTATGAAAAAGAAAGAGTTAACAAAATGGAAGACAAACATCAGTCCTAGAGTGCAGTTGAAGTTGGACAAAGAAAAGGTTGAGGCATCTAAATGTGAGGTCCTTCCCTCTTCAACCATTCTGTTTCAAGTTCAGTATAGGTTAGAGTCATATACTGTCAACCTAGAAAACAAGACTTGTACATGTAAGAAATGGGATGCAACTGGCATTCCATGTTGTCATGGTGTTGCTGCCATCTTTTTTTGTCACAAATCACCTGAAGATTTTGTAGCTGAGTGGTACAAGAAAGATGTATATGCAAGGGCCTATGCATATTCTATCCCACCAATAGAAGGAGACAGGTTTTGGCCAGACTGTGACTTGGTGGTTGAACCACCACCCATCAAGATAGGTCCAGGGAGGCCAAGGAAAAACAGAAAGAAAGATCCACATGAGAATCCTAAAAAACCTGGACATCTAACAAAACATGGCATGGAGATGAGCTGCTCATTATGCAATGCAAAAGGCCACAACAGGAGAAGATGTCCCAACAGAGATCAAAGCAACACAGATCAACCACAACCAAAAAGGCAAAGGGGGAGACCAAAGAGCACTTCTGAAACAACCTTGGAAGCAGCCACTCACCATGACACAACTGCTGAACCAAGCAGGATTGGAAGACATGGGAGAGTGGTACTGAGTAGAGGAAGAGGGAGAGCTTCAAGCAGCAACATACAAACAAGGAGCAGGGGTTCTGCTGCACCAAGCACCACTGAAGGCAGAGGCAGAGGTAGAGGAAGTGTAAGGGGCAGAGGACAAGGAAGGGGAGCAAGTAGAGCTAGGGGAAGGGGACATGCACTTGAATCATGGTTCACTTGTTCTGCACCTCAATAAGATTTGACTTTTATGTAGGAATTGGTTTTGGTTGGCTAATCTTGTTTAGCATTTGTTAGTTGTTTTTCGTTCATTGAGACTTGTTAGATGTTTATGACTTTGGTTAAAGTATGTTTTTTTGGGTTTGAAAGCTGTTAACTTTGGATCAACATTGGTTGAATGTTATTAATGTGTTTTTATCTCCTGATCAGTGTTAGTTATTGGTTGAATGTTTACAGAAAGTTCAGAATGCAAGATATGTTGCTCACTTTCATTGTACAACTGCTGTTGTTCCATATGTAACAGTTTTGTGTCATGCTCTGCTTAGTTGTTCATGTATTAGCAAAAAGTTCTTCACCAAAATTTCATTCATTCATTGACAACAGATTCACTTACAAAAAATTCATAACAACAGCAACAAAAACTTTCATACGCTGCTATGATGACCACAACACCCTTACCATCAATTACAACTAATTGTACTAAATAATCACCTCTAACGAATTAACACAACCCCTTAACTAATTCTACTAAATAAACATACACAACTATGCTTTAAACAACCAAGCAACACCAAAGACAACCCAAGAGATACACAAAGCATACATAACCCTCTTCTTTGCAATCAACTGTTCCAACAGTGCACCCTTTTCACAGCATTCAATTGAAAGTTCATCAACAACGTCTTGCTTCTGTGTAACTTGCTGCTTCAGAACAGCTACTTCAGCCTTCAAGTCCCCATTCTGCATTTCAAGTTCTGAAATCTGACAGTCCCTCTCCATCAACTGATACTGCAAGTCCCTAATTTGATTTGCTTCATCAACCAATTGAAAGAACCCACAATGTTGTTGCTGCAAAACGGTTACTTAACACATAAATTGCAATAATTTTAACCTAATTTCAAGTACACAATTTTGGGAATAATATAAAATAATTAAAAAACAATTACACATAACTAAATTGCGTAACTTTGAGGTGGATTGTTGCCACTCACCGGCCACTTAGAACAACCATAAAACCTTTTCCCATAGTTCGGACCTGGGTGTCTAACTACTTTTATTGGAGCCACCTCGTTGTGAAAGCAAAAAACTTGATAAGGAATTTCACCAGAACTCCTTGAACGAGAACCACTTGGGGATGAGCAATCAGTATTATGGGAGTGTTGAGTGTTTTGGGAATTAGTCGCCATTTTTAGGGTTCACAGAGAAGAAGAAAACGGAGATTAATGAAGTAGGAAATGATGGATGGGGAAGAGGAAATAACCAGTAACGGCTATATAATGAATGAAGGGGGGTTAATCAGCTGTTAGTTGAAAGTTAAAATTAGGAAATTAAATAAGTAGTCAAAAAATAAACAAAAGTCAACGGGTTACCTACAAACCAAAATGGTAACCTGATTTTACAGGTAACATGATAATAAGGACCATTAGAAGAAAATTTGATTAAAAGGTAGGATTACTGAGAGAAAACACAAAAGTGAGACTGTTATTTTCTAATATGCAAAAGGTGGGATTATTAAAAACAATTTTTCCAAAAACTTTTATCAAACCTATAAATCTGTAATATTATGGTTACGAGGCCAACTACTCACGGACTGCTGAACACATGAGTTGTTGACAATTGACATAAGGTTCAAATAATATACATTCACTTAGAATATATAAACATATATACTCATTAAAAGAAGAACTAAAAGTAAGATCGATCAATTGATGTGAATATTAAAGTCAAGTAGTCTTCAAACTCTTACAAAAGTTAGTTATAGTTTGTCAATAAAAGTCAATTTCAACATTTAGTAACTGATCAACTGTTGATCACTATTGCATGCATGAGAGCTTATGATAAGCAATTAAGTATGATATGATAACAAAAAAAACTATTAAGTAAATTAATTATATATAAATATTCATGTAGTAGGTGTACAGTTAAAGGGCTTTGCATGCCACGATGTAGGGTCTCATGAGTCATAGTAAAACTTTGCATGTGACCTAATCAAAGCCCACGCATATGACAGAAGAGAATCATTTGATTCGCAAAACTATAGGTACTAACTACACTACTAAACCTTTCATTCAAGAGTCAAACCTCTTAATTCATGCAACATTTCCTATGTCATTGTTTATATACTACTTTGCATTGATCTGCCCCTAAACAATTACTTCTACAATTGCCCCCCTACCAATAATATATATAGGGATTGGCTAGAGGTTGCACTCGGGTACAAGGCGAGTCAACTCGATTTAGGTACATAATAGAATGGAGAAGAAATACTTTGAATTCGGATCGAATTAGTTTTATATATGTTCATATCTAATTTTTTGTACGTAAAAGTGATATTTGGAGATTTAGAAATGATATATATTGGGGTTATATGTAATTGAGGTGTTTATAATATTGAAAATTCTATGCTATATCAAAACATTTATCTTGGCAGTTTGACCTAAGATTTTAGTATGCATTTTCAAATTACTTCCAAATTCGATCCACTATAAGAAATGGATTCAACAATGAATAGCTCAAATGCTCAATTGAGGTTAAAGCATTTACTCTCCCCGTTTGAGAAAATTGTGGGATAAACTTTTCATTACATGCTCTTGTAGCTAGCTTCCCTAATATACATATACGTATTTTCTTACATAATACAAAACAACATAAAAGGTTAATTACTTTGAAATCGTGTTAATAGCGTGTTTGAATACACTTTTTAGAAGGAAAAGGGAAGAAATTGAGGTGAAGGAAGGGGAAAGGGGAAGAGATAAATTACATGCAGTTGGATAAGGAAGGAAAGGGGAGAGTGAGGGGATTTACAAAAAAAATTGATTAGAATAGCAAATTTAATTTGAAACAGTAGAGGTGGAGGGATAATGGGTAGCCATGGATTGACATGATATGTGAGTTTTCCTTTTAAATCTTTTCAATTTTGGAAGGATTTATTTGTTGAAGATGGAAGGAAACAACTGCTTTCCATTTCTCTTCCTCCCAAATCCTTCACCTCCAATTTTTATATATCCAAACAAAGGATGCTTGTCCCCTCCTTTCCCTCCCCTTCCTTTCCCTTCATTTCCATTCATCCAAACAAGCTGTAAACGTAATTAACTAGTACGAGTGTAAATGTTTTGCAAGAAAATTAAAGGGTTTTTCTACATTGTGCCCCTGAGGTATTGAGTTTTTTATGCTGTACCCTTCCAAATTAAAACTTCCATATGGTGCCCCTAAGAATCAACTATTTATTATGCCATGACCTTGTACTTAAACAAATATTAAATGCAAGTAAATTATTTGTTGTATGAACCATAGTGCTCATAGTGCACTTTATTTGCAAGGAAAATTGTAAGAGTATGGGCTATGAACAAAGGCGTATGAGCCACCAAATTGAGATTGAAATTGTCACATTTTTAACGAAAAGATCATGGCTTAGTCACTTAATGAAACTTATGGGCACCATGTGGAAGTTTTAATTTGGGAGGATACAACGTAGAAAACCGAATACCCCAAGAACACCAAAATTAAATTATTATTGCATTAAAAATGTTTATTTATGTCCAACCAAACAAAAACCTATTTATATAATCGATAGAACCAGAATATATAGAGATAGTGAGTAATGACACACAACCACGTTGGTAGCTAGCTAGCTAGATTCATTTGGTAACGTACATAATAACATATATACCCATCAAAAAATGCATGATAAAAAAAGTCATACGAAACATCATACGTACATTGGTTCTGAATTCATGAGTTGTACTCTACAAACTATGTACTCCGTACATCAAAATACTCCGTATCTATTTTTTATGTACGTACATATGTTGGGAAAAATACTTCAATTACCCAACATTTTTTCGAATATTTCATAAGTGACAGTTTGGAACTGCTAATCCAAATACTTATGTCCCACATTTGGCTGCTAAAATGATTGGGACAATGATAGTATGTATGGGACCACATTAAGCATGAAATTCCTCCTTATTACTACTTCTAATATTTATTTAGTTTAATGACAACTCTTTGATGAAACCATCTGATTAATGTAATTCTCTTAATCATATTCCGGTCAAAGTCTGAAATTTATTGAATCGAAATGATTTAAATTGAAATGTGTTAAAACGAATATGATATACTAATTTAAGAATCACTAAACTAAGTTGAATTGAAAATACGTTGGAAAGAACATAGCCTAAATAAGTAAAATTTAAGATTTAATTTCAATGTATCATATATTAAAAGTTTGAATACAAAAAGCACAAGTATTTAAATATTTTTAAGGACTTTTGCACTAAATTTGTGCCTTTGAGTTTGTTACATGTTGATCACATTTTTTCTCATAAAAAGATTCCAAATGTAATAAACATAAAGAAATTTATAGATATACGGAATCTCTAATTTGACGATCAATTTAATAAGACTTTATTATTTTTTTTGTTTTTCTTTTTGCTAAGGAGCTACAAGGACGGGGTGAGAATCGACCCCAGAATTTCTTGAAATCGGGAAGGAACCTTTTACTGCTTGAGCTATCACTTCTCTTATATAAAGGGGCTTTATTTAATTCAAGTACTATGCAATTCCCAACAATGAGGTTCACTTAATGAGGTCAGTGTTATTGCATTACTTCGACTGGTAAGTCCATAAATTTCATCTAATCTTTCAAATTGTATATGCCAACGTAGTTAAGTGTAGTTACATTGCATCTAGCTAGTGGTAGTACTTTATAAGCCCTAAGCCATTATTACTGCTCTTTCAGTCCTTTGTTTTTTTTTTTTTCCATTTTGTTATTCTAAATGTTCTTATTATTTGGCTTTTCCCTTCGCTAATGCGTTGTCTTCTGAATTTGGGTCGGAAATTTTGAGTCTTGAGTAAGCTTTAGTCATCTTGGCAATAGTTTATAGTTTTTGTACTCTAAAATTCTTTGCGCGTCTGCCGATGTACAATCTATATATTTGTATGCAAATTGGATATTGTAAAGTTATATATTAAGAAGGATCAAATATGACTTTTTAGATTACTAGCTATGTGTTTTTAAGCTATTAAAAATTCTATATGCGTCAAAATAGTGCTCATTTTTTTTTTTTTGAGAGTATATTGCTCAAAATATTAATGTACTAAAAATACTTTCTTAAATTTTTTTTTTATATGTTTTGGAATTATTCTCTTTATATTTTGTTCACTCAATTTTAGAAGTAAATTAAAAAAAATTATAGCAAGTTTTTCACATATAATAAATGTACAAAGTATCAAGAAAATTAAATTGTTTTTAATTCCTCTAATTTTAATTTGCAATGTTTTAGTTAATAAGTTTATAAAATTAAATCTAGTAAATTAAAATAAAATAAAGTAAAATCAACTTAAATTGAATACGTGGATCGCATGGGAGCTAACTGTCATACATTAACTTCATTATCCTCCTCTTCATAAACTAACTAGAATTTTGGCCCGGGCAATGCCCCGAGTCGGCTACAATTATCAAATATGCTTTTGTTTGTTTTTCATAATGTGTTTTTTGTTTAGTACGAAATTAAATTGCATGGATTGTAAATAAGTTACTAATTAAAAAAGCAAAACAATTATAAAAGACTTGGCTAAAAATAACAATGTCATAGTTTCGGTGCAATTGAATAAACGATACAAATCAAAAACTCATACCATATGATTACAAGACTTTATTATCCATTACTTTGAAATATTAAACATCAAATTTATTATGGATTGGTAGTTAAATTTTCACTTTTGTTTCAAATGTCATGAGTTCGATTCTTAATAGTTACACATGGTTTGTATTTTAATTTGTGCATTGTAAAGAGTGACATGTGTCACATTTATTGGCGAGCGCCACGTGGCGTAGTTTCGTTGACAACGACGCCTTTTAATATATTATATAGATGATCCAATATAATAATTAATATACATCTAAAGTAGAATAATTGGAGAGCATTAGGAACGCCACGTAAGTTTTTATCCTTTCTAAACCAACCATGTATCTAATGATAAATTTCTTATTGATTTAAATGATTCACATGCAACATAAATAAATCAGATCAACCATATTAAATATAAAAAATATTATATGCCACCTAAGGAAATTTATCCAATTAAGGATGTAAATCAATTAGATAAATATTATAAGATAAAAATTAATATTGTAATGTAAAGAGATTTTTGAGATAAAAAAAAACTATACAAATAAGATATTAATAACCTACACTATGAGACGAATCTAACAATATCTCATATGGCTATATGTTATATTAAATTAAATGGATAAGATTCTTTAATGTTGTAAATTGGTTAAATTAGTGACACATGATAATTTTTTTCAATAAATTTATTTCAAAATTAAGTATCATATACAAAGAACTATTTTATATGACTTTAATTATAATACAATAAGTTATTTATTGTTACAATTCATGAATTCAATCCATAATTTTTAATATTATTTGAGTGATAATTGGTATGGGAAGGCACGTAAAATTAGCGATGAAAAAAAACAATTTTAATCCAATCTATAGATTATAAAAAGTGTTAAAATCAGATAAAAATTTATGTGTCAAATAGATAGGAGTATAATATAATTGAATGAAATTTATTTCAATAGTAATATTTTTGGATTTTGAAGAAACTATTGTACTAATATAGCATATTAGCATGTGCATTTCACGGGTTTCAACACTAGTAACATATTAGCTTTTTTTTTATTCAACCCATTATAATATTGCTGCATCACATTGGTTGTAATATGAAGTATTAGTTGAATTATTGCATTACAACTTTGTCTTATAAGGTGTGTTAATTTTAATCTGCCATTGATTTTGATAACATAAAAAAGGTTAATTTCAAGTGAATTTGCTGAGTGGTTCGATATAAGGTGGGTGGTTTGCTTTATGGTGGTGGTTTAGTGTTGTTAGTGGCAAGATGGATTGTGCAATGGAGCAGTGGACGCAGTGGTTGTCAATAGACGTGAGTGGTGTTTGTTGGAATTATTCAATTACTATTAATGGTGTAGTAGTGTTTGTGCAGTGGTCTGGTGGTTAGCACAGTGGTGGAGTAGTAGTTGTTGTGTGTTGGCCTGTTGGGGTCATTAGTGGTGGACTGGTGGGTGGTGGGATGAGGTGTGTGTAATGGTGGTTTGGGTTTAATGATATTACGTAACAGATTATTAATCTAAACTAATTATATTTAAATAATATTTTGACACGTGTCCGCTTAACTCATAATACTGGTCACCAACCTATTTTAGTAGGCCAAGGACCAAAATACATGGATTATTTCCAAAAAAATTTCCATGTAGTTATACCACTTTAATATTAATATATGTACCTATTTAAATCTTATATGTACCTTTTTTTGTAGTTATCACAGTTTTCAGCAAACTTATTTTTTTTAGTGGATATTTGCTATATTTGCCTATTGAAAGAGAATTATGTGAAAACTGTTTTCATTGTGAAAACCACAAAAAAAGAATACAATAGATGTATAAAGGGTACACGTACTTCATTGATGACATTTTCATAAATAACAAAAAAATTGTTGTAAATATACCTATACCACTTTAATCTTAATATGTACCGCTTTAAATCTTATATGTAACCCTTTTTAGTGGTTTTCAGCAAACTTAAGGTTTTTAGTAAATCCTTACTCTGTGCCTATCTGTATATATATATATATATATATATATATATATATATATATAAAGGATCATGTGAAAACTGTTTTCACCATGAAAACCACAAAACATGGTACGTTAGGGATATAAAGGGGCACACATATTTCATTGATGACATTTTTATAAAAATAATGAAAATTTTATTATAAATGTATCTATACCATTTTAGTCTTAATATGTACCACTTTAAACCTTATACGTACACCTTTATTATGGTTTTCTGCTAAATTAAGGTTTTTAGTAGATCCTTACTATATATATATATATAGGGGTACATATGACGTTTAAAGCATATATTATATGCTTTTTATATATGTGTGTATACATATATGTAAGCATTTTTGTGAGCATATGGAGCGGTGCTGCCTATATACGGTTTATTTCTTATGAAATTATTATATATTATATATACCTGAAGAAAATATTATTTGATGAAAACGATAATATTTTTTTTGAGAGAGAGAAAACGATAATATTTATTTATATAGAATGTAAAAAAAAAATATTTGGATAGCAAAGAAAACTTTTGTTAATATCTTATAAAAAAATTTAACAGATAAAAAAAAAAAAAAATAACCCTCGGATCAGAGTAGAAAATATATCGCACAGGTATCATGGCTAGTAGCCTAGTATCGTTCATGTATTTCTAACAAGTATATCCCGTAAATGTAACATAATATGCACTTCAATTGACAAAGATAAGACGAAGATTCGAATATGTGTTGAAGTGTTAGATCCATGATTCGTTTCACTAAAGTACTACATACTCATAACCATCAAAGACCAAGAACCACCATATCTATCTTGGATTTTGTTGGTATTCTTGTATTATGAATTTGCTGTTAGATGCATCGGCTTAGGTTCCATTCTCAATGTATCTTTCACTCAATTCCAAGTTTAGACCATTTATATTATATAGAGACAACACTCATAAATACATATATATATATATTTATTTATTTATTATATCATACTACATATAAATATATAATTAACTAAATTGAGTAGTGGCTAAAGAAATTAAAAGTTATGTTGGTCACGTTCAATTACAATGTGATGCATTGATAATAATATAATACATCCAAAGCAAGTAAAGCAGTTGTCATCGTGCTCTTTTCGGAAATTCATGGAAATCCATATGTCTTGCCTGAAGGCAAAGTGACTCCAAAGTCAGGCCACTCACCAACTCACGGATTCGTGGATGACGGTAAAGACAAAATAGGCCACTATGTACTCCAGCGTATAGTGACCTTTACTTGGTCTGATTTGCGATTTCATCATTATAATATCAAACTGCCATACATCAACCATATTTCTTATTAAAACCCTAAAAGCACATAAAGGATTTACTAGGCAAGTTCCTTAATGCACTCATATATTCTAAAAATGTGCTTTTTGGTGATCATTTTAGGATTAGTCAATATTAATGGGTACCTAGCCGGTTGTCCAAGAACTAATCTTTACTTGATATGAGAATATGCTTTTCCGGTCGTTTGTTAAACATAAATTAAGGTGATTAAAGCTATTAGAGAACCAACTCAAACAAAAGTTTAACATGATTGTTGAGGTTAAGGAATAGTTTATATACTTTATCACGCCTTCTTACATGAAAGCTTGTTGGGGTTTGAAATGTGAATGCATCATGGGCCCTCCCTTACCCAAAGCTAATTAATTCTACTTAGAAAAGAGGGGTGGATGAGATTCGAACCTGTAACATTTGTGTCATGGTGGTGCTGATACTACATTAGAAGACCAATTAAACCAAAAGCTTCAGCTGATGGTTGAGGCCCGCGAAGAGTTTATATACTCTATCAAAAGCAATAAACATAGAGCATAAAATCACACAAAAACAACCTAAATGTTTCTACTTAAAGTTTATTTTTAATCTAAAAGCCAATAATTTATTTGTCCATATTATATGAAATTAAAGCATGGTCAAAAATCTAAAAGCAAATTAAAGAAAACAAACTCATAAGAAATCAAAAGGTTGATGTTAATGAAGTCAACCTCATTTGAAATATCTTGCGTGCGGCGGTTGGACAATCTTTGAAGATTACTTAAACTAAGAACCAAAAGTGCTTTTTTGGGAATTAGTGTTTGAATGTGTTTGAATATGTTTGTGTTATGTTAAGGATGTCTTTAAGGTGTATGGGAGGGATAAAAATGTGTTTAGAGGGGGAGAAAATGTGAGAGGTGAGTATACTATATGAATGTCACAATGTGTTGAATGTCGAAAGTCGAGTCGCATTGTAGCTGAAAGAACTAGAAAATTGTGCATATATGCGCAGATTTCTTATGCCCTAAGAAAACTAATATCGAGAATATATAGTACAAAAACTTCCAGAATTCTCGATGTACGTGACCTTATATTCGTGTTTTATTCATTATTTGCAATTTTAGTAATTTTTATTATTCTTAGATATCACTTTTTAATTATTTGAAAATCATTTTAAATTTCTAAAAACCCTAGAAAATAGAAAATAAATAACATAAAATATCAGAAAATTATTAAAATATCTTTTTCACCTTTTGGCCTTCGAAATCTATTATTATGCTTCAGCAAAATTAGGTGCGATATATGTCAACAACTATAAAGACAAAACAATAATTCAGGCAATCAGCGTCTAGGATTGGACTTGTTGCTATATGATACAATTGATCTAGGTGTCTATAGAAGCCTCTACTTTGACCGAGTCTGTAAAGACAAAAGTAAAAGTATTCGGTAACTGCAAAACAAATTTTAGTTTTAATTACCTGCACCTAGACGTGGTTTCCTCGGGGGGGGGGGGGGGGG
>PYUH01000060.1:1953181-1965766 GCA_016808085.1 Suaeda aralocaspica | reverse complement strand
TGGGTTTGGGGGGGTTCCCTAGGGCGAAATTGATGATGAGTTATTTCTTCAAATGCCTTGATCGTATAAGAGATCTCTGTTAGTCCACCTCGATCGTTTAGGAGAAATGTGACAGTTGTGTGATGTTGTATTGATCAAACTCCCCGTGGGGGGGGGGGGGGGGGGGGGGGGGGGGGGGGGGTTCCCCTAGGAGCGAAATTGATGATGAGTTATTTCCTTCAAATGCCTTGATCGTATAAGAGATCTCTGTTAGGTGCACCTCGATCGTTTAGGAGAAATGTGACAGTTGTGTGATGTTGTATTGATCAACTGACCATGTTGGGTGTGAGTATTTCCACTTTAGACACATCTTGATCGTAGGGAAATGTTGATTAAGGGTCTGTTTACTTCAGCTGAAAACAGCTGAACTGAAAGTTTTTTATGAAGGATTAGTGAGTAGCAAAATAAAAGAAGAGATGAATTGAACTGTTTTTAAGCTAAAGTAAATAGACCCTAATAGAAGATGTCTTATAGCCGCTTTGAGATAGAAGAATTAATGTGATTTTGACCTGGGTTGACTTTTCAAGGGCATTTTAGTAATTTGGATCTAAGTTGAATTTTCAGGGATAGTTTGATAATTTTGATTGAGCATGTCGTTGTTGGTTGATAGAGTGTCGGAAATTGGGGAGTAATTGTACGAAATATCGGAACGAAGCCCTGTATGTGTAGCGTTGGTATAGTATATAATATATATTACATTTGTTTCATATTATGTGCAATAATTGGATATGTTATTGTTGCGAGGTATAAAAATTCAAGTGTTGTCACATAATAAGAAATAGATGTTTTAAAAAAATTCTAACAGATTGTTTGCCGGTTGTAAAAATTGTCCTTAACTTAATTGGTTTAATTAAACAATTAAATCATAACGACTCAAGTCCGGTTCAGGTTAGGGGTTGATCAAATCACTTTTTTCTTGCCTTAGCTATTATATATAGGCCCTATTTTAGTTTATTAAAGGTCTCTTTTTATAAGTTGTCTTTAGAAATGATCTTGTACACAGGGATGTCAATTCGGGTTGTCGGTATAGGTTAAGGTTGATCCAAACGGGGTCGGGAAATATTAATTCAGTTTAACTTCGGTCGTTTGTCCCTTTGGTTCAATCCAATCCAGTTCAGGTCATTTCGGGAGCAAGTCAAAACAGTTTACTATTACTTCGAAAACAATTCAGTTCAGGCTCAGACCATTATGGTCAGATCAACTTCAGTTCAATCTAAAACGGGTCAAGTAAAAGTAAGTTAGAAAGATGTCGTGATCTTTTTCGGTCATGATCGGTTTTTTTCGGATTCTTGTGGGGACTTTAATTTTCTCTCTTTGAATTAAAGTTGAAAATTATGTGATAAATATCCTTATGATGAACTTTTAAGATATATTCTAGGTAAAATATTATGTCTTGATACTTCATATTAATCGTATTTCCTATTGTTTTTGGTGTAGTTGACACATACAAATAATTATTTAATTAATATATTTGAAAGCTTCCACGTGTAAGTTCACATTGATTTCAATACACAATATAATGTGTCACAATAATTAATTTTAAAAGGAAATTAAATTATTAAGTTATAAATTATTACACGGTAAAATAAAAGTTAATTTTAACATAAGATTGAGTTTTGGGTCATATTAGTTCAGTTCAGATTGGATTAGATCAAAAAATCAAACAAGTTTCTTAATATTCAGTTTGGTTCATCCTTTTTTTTGGGTTTTGTACAAGTTAGTTTCAATTTGAGTCATTTTAAGTTCAAGTTCAATTCAGTTTAATTCATTGATTTATCGGTCTATAACAATTCTAGTCACTTTCCGTTCAAATCATTTTCAGGTTACAGATCACTTTCAGTTCATGTTATTTCAGTGTTGGTCAAGGACAATTCAGTTAACCCAACGGGTTGTAACCCAATCTGACACCCCTACTTGCACAACATAACATTGGGGTTTGATGTTGCATACTTGTGTTTGTGTATGTAGCCATAGTTTGTAGGGTTTCATGATGATACGTAGTAATTGCATAATAAGGGATATTATTCAACAAGTGATAAAAGGTAAATTCCATGTTTCTAAACATTAAGGCAACTCTATAAATTCTTTGGAAATGATTTTGCATAACCGTAACCAGGTTGCACGGGGTACCTCTATAGTTTAAAAAATTCACCGTGTATCCTTATTAAATTTTAATTGTGCACCAAATGTACTTCTATTTGATTTCAATCAATTAAATCTTATAAATATGTTAGCTTTCATGGTTGCGGTGGTTGTTATGGTACGAACGGTGGTGAAGTGTAGTGTGGTGGTGTTGGTAGCTAATCTCTTCAATTAAATCTTACTGAAAATTATGCAATAACTGTTAAGGAACTATTTAATGAACTTTTTAATTGAAGGCATTATAGTAATTTCACAATAATTATCGAGGATATGATGAAAGTTAATGGTCTTATTTAATTAAGGGATATAATTGTAAACTCATATTAATACTTTACTGATGGAAATCTAACAGAAGGGCATTTGGTGCATGTTTTAATACGGGTACACCATGCATTTTTTAAATTATAGGGGTACCCCGAGCAACCTAGTAAACCTCAGGGGTACCCGGTGAAAAAACTTATTGTAAGCAAATAAAGAAACATTTGAGGCTTACCATCGGCAAATACTTTATATAAAAGGTAATTTAAAGGTGGTACTTCACAAAAAGTTTTTTAAAGGTGTTACTTTGCAAAATGATCTAATTTAAAGGTGTTTCCTCACAATTTTTTCTAAAATATAAACTACCAAAAACGAATTTTATTTTTTATTTAATAATTATTAGTGGATTAATATCAAATTTATTACAATGTCATTACTTAATTGTTAAAAATCATTAATAATCCATAGTTAAAAATCAGTAGTCATATACAATCCATAAAAATCATAGCTAAAAATTAATAATCATAACTAATTTTGATCCCAAGCGTTGCCCCAGGTCATTTGATAAAATTAAAAAAAAAATAGTTTAAGGCTTACTAAATAAATTTTATAAGTTTTAACTAAGTTTTTTTTTTTTTTTTTTTTTTTTTTTTTTTAAATAAATTCTTAAATTTGGTAAAATCAAATTTAATATTTCATAAGGAGATGAAATGTTAAGTATGTGAATATATAGAGTATATACGGAACCCTTATACATTAGCAATAAAAATATTTTCGCAAAATTGTATATTGATGATTAATTATTTTCAAATATAATCATTTGTTAATGTGTTTTTTTTACAAGCAATGATTCATTCATTATTAGGGATTTATGTGACTTCAATTTTTTTGAAAATAATTATTTTTGAACATGAATGCATGGTTAGTTGCTAAAGAAATTTAAATAATTGAAGTGGAAAAACAATTATGATNATGGGAGTATTGGCGGGGGGAAGGGGGGGGGGGGGAAGCTTAAAATAAAATAATCACACAAAATGTGTTAAAAGATAAACACACAAGCAATTGTTTATTTTTATTCATTATACGTTTATGTGATTTAAAATACATATTAAAAAAATATTATTAAGGGCTATTTGACCATTCGCTTTATATTGAGTTTTTCATTTATTTTGCAATCCATAATATTATAATTTGTTGTATGAAAAGACAACAATAGTAATGCATAGCTTAATTGGTAAAGTCTATGTATCTTAAAGTGAGAGGTCACAACTTCAATTCTTAACAACCATGTTTATTGGCTAACATTCGCGGTTCATTGGAATTGTATTAAAGAGGCGCCACATGACGGATTGCTATGATTCGCCTTGCGTTTTAATATATAGTAGTTGATTAGAAAACAAAAGTTAAAAATCAATATCAATAGTTATAAATCATTAATCCATAATAAAAACTTTTAGTTCAGTTAAGTTTGGTCCCTATCTATTTAGTTCATTTGTTTTTAGCTGAAGTAAACAAGCCTATAGTGATGAGAATTAGGGATAACTCATATCGGTTGGTCAGAGCTTCCTTCCCTATTTTAGAAGATCCTCAAATCAATTTTCACTATTTTTCTTTGTGGCTCCCTAACATTAAACAATAAAAAAAAAAGGTACTTAGTGATTAATAAAAATAGCACAGCCGGGTACTGGTTATTTTACCCGGGCATGGTATTGGCCAGATACCCAGATCTGGACTCGTCCCAGTATTGGATTACCTGGTCCTTGTCTCGGCCCCGCCCGAAACTGGGTTTGACACCGAGTACCTAATTGTATCTTTTTTTACTTAATTTTTTTTTGGTACGATGTCTAACATAGTTTAATACTTTTATATCTTATTTCTTTTAATTTAAGCAATATAAACGATCCAACATCGAATATAATACCGGAGTATATAAATGTGGGTTATATGTATCTAATGTTTAAAAACATAAAAATTAAATAAAAAAAAAAAGTGAAATACCACTTGAGCCAGGTTAATTACCAAGTACCCAACGGGAAACAGGTCTAATTTTAGGTACGCGGTACTAGTATTGGACTATTGGTGCAATCGGATACCCACCGGATACTGGGTCCAAAATTTTCTTGTACCGATCTTGGTCTCGGCACTATCCGAATAGTTATTTTTGAGACCCGTTATTGAAATTCAATTCAACTGAGGCTGGGTCTTTACCCTTGGGGTCCAAACTAGGATCAGGTCAAAAATCATAAGATCTAGTGATTAGTGCTTGATAAGAATAATTACTTTTTCCAACCTAACAAATACAATAATTTTCTCATAACATGTGACATAGTGTATTGAAGTAAGAGTATTAATTTAGAAATTAGTAGGTCATAATTAAGTTCATTGCATTAGCACACCCTAATTTATCTTGGTAAACAAGCCTAACTTTTCAACACCATCCTAAATTTAGTAAGTTAAACTCCGTATTAAATATAGTTGTCTGAGCCATTGTATGAAAGCCCCCACTTGTCTTATTTAATTAGCAGAATAAATCATAATCATTAGCATATGGTCCACTTCTTCCATCATTAATTATTGTGTGCAGTTCTGCTCCAAACAACTACTTTTATTATAAACTTTGATTATTGTTTTTATTCAACTACTTGTGACATAAATTTTTAAGCATTATTCTGCTAAATTTAACTGGCAATAAAAATTTTCTCCTATTTTGACGATATTGATTGGATATTTTAAACAAAATTTCCGGATTATTATATTTTTACAAATGAGGTATGAAAAAAAAATTAATGATTGAATTCCATATATTATTGGCATTCTATTTTTTTTTTAAATTTGTGGATAAAATTAAATAATCAACTACTCATATAGATATGTGAAGTCATGAAATATAAGTTTTGTCACACATAGCTGCCTTAATTTGTTAGCGCACAACACATACACCCTCTTTTTCTATGACAAGGTTGTTGTAATTTCTGACTCTTTTGAGTAGGGATAGATGTCAATACGAGTTAAAGGTACATGTTAGGGTTAACTTAATAATAATTTGGTCACTTAAGTTCATGTTATATTCAGTGGTGCTAAATTATTTGATTCAATTCAATTTAGGACAATTTATTTATTCTTCGTGAACAAGTCATCAGACCAAGTATAAATTTTCTTGGGTGGAATAAAATCATTTCAATCCATAACAGTTTAAGTTGATATAGATTTGTTATGTGACATACTCTTTTGGGGTTAGGTTCAAGTTATTATCAATTTGAAAATAAGTTTTTTAATAATTAGTTTATAGTAGTTATTTATTATTTATTTGTTTTTTTGGGAGTGGTTACATTTTAGAATAAGAAAGTTTAATAAAAAAACAACTTGAGTTTCAAACATTATAAAAAAAAGAAACAAACAATGTTTATTATTTCAAGGAAAAATAATAGTGTTTGAGTTCACTTTGTTCAATTCTGATTAGGTCGTCTTTTGTTATGGGTTGACTAAATTTTGTTCAATTCAAATCATATTTTTCAGGTTTAACGCAATTTAATTTTAATTTCGGCCACAAGTCCAATACAACTATTTTCGTGATTTGTCGGTCATCATTAATAATTCAATCTACATTTCAATTCAATCTTTCAATTCATGTTGTTTTAGTTTTGATCGCAAATAGTTTAATCTAAGCAACATATTCCGATCCAACCCCAACTAACACCCCCAGTTTTGAGTTTAAACAAACAAATATTTTGTAGCTAGAGATATAATTTCTTCAATCCATTTTTTTGATTGTTTTTTTACAATAATTACAAGGGGCCTAAATCGAGGTCCTACTACCAAGTGTGCACCCAGTCTAGATTGTCCGATACACACATTTGGGAGGGGAAGGATGTGAAAGCAAAAAACTCATTAGTCGCCACAAATTACATACACCGTCTTCTATGCCTTGTCCAATTTTCTCTCTCTCTTTTTTTTATTATATACTTATTTTTTTTTTAAAAAAAAAGAAAAAGAAAATTAGAAGACTTTACCTACCACATACAATTTGTATATCTTTATTAGCAGTTTCAATTAATATTAATCCAAATAATAGCATAAGTATTATTACGTACAAAACGATAATATGTATATCTTATGTAGGAGAATTTTTAAAATGAAATATTTCTTATGTAGTTATAAATTTATTTCCCTTATTTTATTGAGGCTATCATAATAGTCGGTGGGCAGAGATGCCAATGTTGTATGCGAAAATTTGAGCGAACAGTCATATATATATATATATGTTTTTGTTAACTTTAGAATAATGCTCATTAGTTCAAATATAATTTAGAGGTATAATTCAATTTTACACTTAGCTTCAAATAAAATCAAATTGTCAAATATGTTTAGATAGATACATAAAGATTAAAAAAATTGTTTACTCATAATCTATTAAGAGGTATGTTAAGTGGCAAAGCTGCCAGAGCCTCAAACAATATAAAGTTTTTCCATATTAATTATCCTTTAAATTTTGTGTACTTAACCTCACATATTTTATCAAAACTAACGTATTTTGAGCCCACTAAATATTTTCTTGTATTCGTCACTGGATATATCATTCATCTCTTTTTTTCTTTGTTTACACAAGTACACAACACATGTTTTAAAAATGCTAAGCAATACTATTCAAGTCTTCTGTTATTTTTATAAAAGCATCTTCAATTTACTAATAATGAAACTATTATTATGAGGCAACTAACTTCTTAACGGTAATAACTGAAACTCCATGTTTCCCAAGCAAAAGAAAGAATAGTCAAACATGCAAGATCCATGTGATCACATGAATTTGGTGGATATTCGGTGCTACAGTATTTAGTCAACTCACAATTTAATTTTACCAAGGGTATTTTCGGTATTTCAAGTAATACCTTGATACCATGTGCTAATTTCAAGCAGCATGCTGATCATATGAAATAGCCCATCATAACCGTTGATATTATCTTAGACATTTTTGCAATGATCCAAGCAACACTTATATATCAACCTAATTAAGAGAATAATATCAATATGTTGGGGAATATGAAGATAATAGTATCATTCTATAATTCGATTACTCATTAGATAAAAACAGTTTTAAATCCGCTAAATTTTTTTAAAGATTACGTCTTCAATTATATTAATGTATTTTTAGTAGATTATATCTTCAATAAGTTTAATTTACATCACAAATACTTGGCGCCTTTATGACTTTATTTTAAAAAAAGAGAATAAACTAATTGAAAAAAAATATTAATTATTTATTGTTATACAAATATAATTTAGTTTAGACTTTTGGGAGCGAATTATTATTCACATTATTTAGAGATCCATGGATATATATACACATACCAATCGTTATACTATACACCCGGGGGTATATTTTACAATATACTTTCTCTGATATTCATTTTTTAATAATGTAATATTCACTCTCTTACATGTAATAATCATTTTGTTGAATATAATATTTATTCTAGAATACTTAAAATATATTAAGTTATCATTAAATTTTTTTTATCTTGATTTGATTTTAGTGACGAATAACCTTTAGCTATTCATTCATTTAAAGTCGAGGAAGTGCATTACTAGTAACTTTGATCTTATTATCAAGTATATCTTGTAGGTCTTTAATTAATCTATATTTTTTGGTCACCTTTTCCTTTGTGAAAATTTATAAGAATAAGCTTGCTCATTCTTTAACAAGGAATAATAATGTAGTATTATTTATGGTTTAATGCATGTTTGATTAGAATAAGTGTCTTATATATATGTGTGATGTATTGGTGAATTGAGTCATTTCCATGAATGAATAAAAAAATATTACATATTAAGAGATTAATATTGCATTTTCAAAGATGAATATTATACATTGGAAAGTGAATATTACGATTTGAAAATTTTGAGCAAATATAAGTGTATAATATTACATGAATATAATGTATTGGAGTTGAAAACATAACATATTCATAGAGAATCACTAGTTAAAAAGGAATATTGTAGTTTTAGTTATAAATATTTAATGTTCAAAGAAAAATACTAGTCAATTGGCATGATTTTGATGTATTGAGTAGTGAATAAGAAAAGTTTAATGAATAAGTGTTGATTATATTGTCTAAAAATATTACTTATTGAAAAACGAATATTACTTATTGAAAAATAAACATTACCTATTAACAAATGAATATTACGGAGAGTATATTACTAAAATATACTCCCGGGTGCATATAATAATTTGCCTATACATACAATATAATTTGGGTTTAATTTCTTTTGGTGTAAATCCTAGTGGTCTAGTTTGAATATTCCANAACTTCTTAACGGTAATAACTGAAACTCCATGTTTCCCAAGCAAAAGAAAGAATAGTCAAACATGCAAGATCCATGTGATCACATGAATTTGGTGGATATTCGGTGCTACAGTATTTAGTCAACTCACAATTTAATTTTACCAAGGGTATTTTCGGTATTTCAAGTAATACCTTGATACCATGTGCTAATTTCAAGCAGCATGCTGATCATATGAAATAGCCCATCATAACCGTTGATATTATCTTAGACATTTTTGCAATGATCCAAGCAACACTTATATATCAACCTAATTAAGAGAATAATATCAATATGTTGGGGAATATGAAGATAATAGTATCATTCTATAATTCGATTACTCATTAGATAAAAACAGTTTTAAATCCGCTAAATTTTTTTAAAGATTACGTCTTCAATTATATTAATGTATTTTTAGTAGATTATATCTTCAATAAGTTTAATTTACATCACAAATACTTGGCGCCTTTATGACTTTATTTTAAAAAAAGAGAATAAACTAATTGAAAAAAAATATTAATTATTTATTGTTATACAAATATAATTTAGTTTAGACTTTTGGGAGCGAATTATTATTCACATTATTTAGAGATCCATGGATATATATACACATACCAATCGTTATACTATACACCCGGGGGTATATTTTACAATATACTTTCTCTGATATTCATTTTTTAATAATGTAATATTCACTCTCTTACATGTAATAATCATTTTGTTGAATATAATATTTATTCTAGAATACTTAAAATATATTAAGTTATCATTAAATTTTTTTTATCTTGATTTGATTTTAGTGACGAATAACCTTTAGCTATTCATTCATTTAAAGTCGAGGAAGTGCATTACTAGTAACTTTGATCTTATTATCAAGTATATCTTGTAGGTCTTTAATTAATCTATATTTTTTGGTCACCTTTTCCTTTGTGAAAATTTATAAGAATAAGCTTGCTCATTCTTTAACAAGGAATAATAATGTAGTATTATTTATGGTTTAATGCATGTTTGATTAGAATAAGTGTCTTATATATATGTGTGATGTATTGGTGAATTGAGTCATTTCCATGAATGAATAAAAAAATATTACATATTAAGAGATTAATATTGCATTTTCAAAGATGAATATTATACATTGGAAAGTGAATATTACGATTTGAAAATTTTGAGCAAATATAAGTGTATAATATTACATGAATATAATGTATTGGAGTTGAAAACATAACATATTCATAGAGAATCACTAGTTAAAAAGGAATATTGTAGTTTTAGTTATAAATATTTAATGTTCAAAGAAAAATACTAGTCAATTGGCATGATTTTGATGTATTGAGTAGTGAATAAGAAAAGTTTAATGAATAAGTGTTGATTATATTGTCTAAAAATATTACTTATTGAAAAACGAATATTACTTATTGAAAAATAAACATTACCTATTAACAAATGAATATTACGGAGAGTATATTACTAAAATATACTCCCGGGTGCATATAATAATTTGCCTATACATACAATATAATTTGGGTTTAATTTCTTTTGGTGTAAATCCTAGTGGTCTAGTTTGAATATTCCAAAAAATATATATACATAATAATAATAATAATAATAATAATAATAATAATAATAATAATAATAATAATAATAATAGCCCTTTCAAAAAATAATAAAAATAATAGACCACCTCGAATGTCCATTATAAAAAAAAAAAAACAATAATTTAAAAGTACGTTATTTCATAATGCGCGTGTGCAATGCTACTTTAATTAAGATCTTACTAGGAAAATCTAGTGGAAAAACCATTATTTAGGGAAAAAAGTGCAACGCTATTAAGGCCTTGTATTGTTGAGTTTATCCTGACTATATTGAAAGGCGCTAAATTGAATTGAAAGGCACAAAACGGAATTTAATTTATTTTTTTATTATTTATTGAATTTAACTTATTTTTAATATATATATTATATTAACTGCATTTAATTAACTATATTTATATTTAACTAAATTTAACTTATTTTTTAAATTTATATTACATATTTTTTATTGAGCTTATTTTTATTTATCCAAATAATTAATAATTTTTTTTATTTTTAAATTTAAAAAAATAAAAGAATTACAATTTTTTTAATAAAAAATGTGAACTGAAAAATAAGTTATAACTGAACAAAATTGGACTAAACTAAATTAAACTGAACTCGAAATAAGTGCAAAAGAATAGGACCTAGATCCCCCTCATAATTACATTACTTGATAATCCTTAGGCAATGCATGCAATCCGAATTGATGAATAACCTTTAATGTTGTTGTATGGGAATTAGCGTCATTAATTTGCTGAATTGCATCTTAAACGAAATGAATATGGAGAATTTTTATGCCACCATTCCTTTGAAGAGTGGTGCGTTGGAGATTACAAAGAACCTTTCTTCCTCTAGCCTCACAAAATGTTTTACAGAGAAAGTGAGAGCCTTTGGTTTTTTTTCTCTGTTTTACTTTGTAACCGTTCTATTAATTGAGGAGATGACTCTTCCATGTGACCCTGATGCAACTCCACCACTACAAGACTCTACAATGATAGACTCAATCCCTGCTACTACAACATCTGAAGGTAGACCTGAAGGTAAACAAAGCTTTCGTGACATTGTTGCAACTTCTTCTCAATGGTTTTATGAGGTAAAGAAAATAATGCTTCATTCAATGGAATGGGATAATAATGACATATCGTCCCCAACAGAAGACGAAAACTCTGTCCAATTTTCATCCGCTGTTTTACAAAGGCTGAGGGAGCCATGGAAATTGACCATCATGGGTAAATATCTGGGTATTTCAGTTAGACCAAGCTTCATGACCCAACGTGTTAAAGCGATGTGGAGACCAATTGGCTCAATTGAAGTAATCGATATTGGCTAATGTTTATCTATTTCGCTTTTCATTAAAAGATGATTTAGAAATAGCTCTGTTTGGAGGTCCATGGTATGTTCTGGATCATTATCTTATGCTCACAGGATGGAAGCCAAACTTCAAACCACACTACTACATAAAAGAGATTTTGCAACCCCTAAGAAACCGTTGCAAAATGCCAAAAAACCATTGCAAAAAGCTTTAGCAACGGTCATATAACCGTTGCATTCTTTGGCGTAGCAAAAACTTTTTTGCAACAGCTTTTAATACTTTTGGCAACGGTCACAGTTTAACCGTTGCAAAAAGTCTATAGCAACGGTCTTTTAGACCTTTTGCAACAGTTACACTTTACCTTAGCAAAAGACTTATTGCAGCGGTTGTTTAGACTCACTACTAAAAATCCCCCCCTTTGTCGACACTATTTCCGCCTATTTGCAACACTTTAAAGTGTCGGAAAAGTCACCACCGACACTTTCACAAAGTGTCGGAATTTCACGTGATGAGATTTCTTGACACTTTAAAGTGTCGGTATTATGGACACAAAAAAGTGTCAGTATTTTATTGTTTCCGACACTTTAAATTGTCAGTAACACTGCCAAATGCAACTCTACCAAAATTTACCCGCCAAGTTCCTCGACACTTTAAAGTGTCGATTCTTATTTTGCGGGATTTTGAGGGAAAATAATCGACACTTTAAATAGTCAAGTTGACTAGGGGTATAAGTCTGACGTATAAAATAAGTAGACACTATAAAGTGTCGGCATTCTCAATTTTTGTACTGGAAATCGATGCAAAAAATTCAAATCCAATTGTAGAAACTAAAAAATACCCCGTTGCCACATTTGTGCTACTTGCTGAAAATTGTGAAGCTAGTATTTGAACATATATACTACGTGCTTTTCATCATCATAGAAATTTAACCCTGGAAGAGAA
>PYUH01000060.1:1939415-1953156 GCA_016808085.1 Suaeda aralocaspica | reverse complement strand
CCTGAAAGTTTGTATCTGTGTAGTGGTACCAGCTCTGTCTAACCCGGAACGTATTTCATTGTCTAAGACTCTTCGGTTTCTTTTTGGAAATATTTGGTTGTTCTCTACAATAGTGTTTGGAAAATTTTGATACACATGACACTGTGTCTTTTCTCTTGGGGTGGAGCATTAGATGACCTCAATAGGAAGTTTTAGGCTTAAGATTGAAGATTTATTGCTTAGATTTGTTAATATGGTGAAAAGATGGTTGTAGTTAGCCTTATTTCATTGGATAAGGACCAAGGTTATCCTTACATCAGTGATGAAGTGCGTTCGTGTAGCGTTAAGTCCCAAACTATAGTAATGTTTTTATTATGCTCTAATTAATGACTACATGATACTCCGTAACTGCTGGGTTTCAATCAAAATAGCCTGGGATTAGGATGACTAGCCCTCCTGTTTTTACTTGTCGTACTGTCGTTTTGTATAGTAGTTGATAGGCCCGTCTCATATTGTTTTTGGATGTTGGTTTGTACTTCTTAATATTAAATCTCCTCATTTTGGCAGCCACCTGGATGACTTATAATCAGATTTGTAGGTGCTACCATGCTTGTTTTGTCTTTTCCTGTTCTGTCCCTACCGAAAACGGACTTTTTGTAGTGTCATGCTTAGAAGTGATGTTTCATTCTCGGCACTGGAATTTTCTACTTAATTGAGCTGAGCATGCCAACTACAATCAATAAAATCGACTCCACAAAGTACGTATCTCTGTGATGCCAAACCCCTTGACATTTGCCATCCTGAATTCCTCCCCTCCCTCAGCCGGTTAGGCTAGGAAGGCACTAGTACGAGGGGACGACACAAAGGGTAGGTCGACGTGACGACTATAAAGAAACCCGCGGCCGATAGTCCCCTGAGGGGCCACGTGGGGAGGCGAGCAGCGATGACCGCGGCAGAATGGGCAGCAGCCGAGCCTACGGCCATGTAACAACGGAGCCCGCAAGAGATAGACGGATGCACGCGGCGGGCACGGCATCCATCAACTCGACGGAGATGTCTTATAGACCCTACAGGGCGGCCGAAGCGATGAGTGGAAGCCATAGCATGCCTAGGAGGCGCGCCGAGTGGTCGCATTATCCGAGAGGCTCGACTTTCAGAGCTGACAGGGTCGCAACGGACGCACTTCTTCTTGCTTAGTGAAGCAGGCCCGCCTGCCCCTCGCCCCGCGGACTCACCCGAGGACAGACTCCCCGCGAGAGAGGTCCGAGAACGAGCTAGAAGCCGCCGGACATGAAGCGACTTCTATGTGCGAGAAAGCAGAAGCAGTAGGAATGAACGCGAGGAGGGATTGAGAGAAAGAAGGAATCATGAAGGATCGATGATGGTCAGAACAGACGAAATGTGCGGCGCAGCAGGCAACGCTTGGAGTGGGATGCACACAATCGGTACGCTAACGTGGCAGACACTAGGTACGGGTGGAGTGCGTGGGTATAGTGGAAGGGGCGCATGAGTCGCAATAAGTAGCACTGTGCAGCCAGCCAGAGAGTAAAAATAATGCGCCTTGCATACCCGGCTTTAGTAAGAATCGAGAGAAACTGCGGAATTACGACTGAGAGTCCTGATAGGTGGAGGCTCCGCCCTATAAAATTAAGTAGTGTAGATGCTGAATTATTATGTTGCTAATGTTGTTTTAAACCTATAAACAAGCGCACCAAATCGCTCCACAGAATTACAACCTAAAGGCCGCCAGCAGAAGCTCTCAGAACTGCACATAGAGCGCAACCAAACACCAATATACAAGCACCTAATGCTAAGAACAATACATTAAGTCTCCAAAACACCATCCAAAAAGACCTTACAAAAATATGCATATAGAGGTTCTAAGCACTACTACAATAAATAAATAAAATTGAGAGAAAAACAATTAACAATACATAAATAACTTACAATGATAGTGACATATGACACCTAAAATGCAAGAATATAATTCCATGTATTTAGTAGAAATAAAGTACACTACAAAAAAACGTCGAAATGTGGACTTTAATTACCCAACCGTGACATAGATACTGTACACTATATCTGATTGATCAAATTTCAATACTTATTTTTCATATCATGACTATATTAAATTTTATCGTCAATAAGAGTGAATCTTGTAGGATTTTTTTGTATGGGTATGTTTTTATGATTAATATATTTTAAATGGCTGCCAAGGCTTGCTTTTTTTTTTTACTTGAATGGAAATTAAATTGGACTAATAGTGGATGAATTACCAATCATCATCCGCTTATCGGCGGAGCCTTGAAATTTATTGAGTGGCTTAAAGAAGGGCTTATAGAAGCAAAACTTTATGCCCTGAAGAGATGTTTAGTGAAAAAAATGGTTGACTATAAAGAAATAGAGCAGCATATATGTTCAAAGGGTTGACACGCAGCTTTATAAGAGCTGGATCTTTCATGGAAACGGAGATGTTCTTGAAGGCGTGTATTGAGTGATCACGAAAGTCTAGTAAAGACTGTACGGGGAGACCCTAAGTACCCAAATGGACTGGGCCGATATGAGGGCTTATTAGGAGGATGCATTGGTTTGTTTATATCCGGTCGTGTTGAACTATAGATTTCAAACCAACCTGGTTTCAATGATCAATGCAAGCTTTCAACATGGAACCTACCTCTTATATATCATTTCAGGATGCCACTCCATCCTCTGTTGAACTTCTATGAGGAAAAAAGAGAGCCAAGTTTGAAGACATTAGAAGCTTTCTAATAAGGACTTTTGAAGGATGACACAACCTTTTCAAAACAATGGCATTTCTTTTGCGCATTTTCACATAAAATGTAGTTCCATATGCTGAACCTCCTTTGACTGATTCTTGAATTATAATTGAAGCATTTACTCAAATTAGCAAAATTCTCCATCTCCTATACGAGAGCAAGAAAATGATTATCCTTGGGTATGAAAAAAATGATGCGTGCCAACATGCATTTGTGTGTTTTGGTGAGTATTAGACTATACATGAATGTCTAAATGTAATACTCTAGATGGAAGTCAAGTGCGATGACAAATAGCGATCATATCAACAAACCAAAAGGGAGCCAGTGAAGGTGTTGCGTACTTCCCTTAATCCACAAGGCTAAGAAGATTATAAATGTCAGTAAGCCTGTGAAGATAGACCTATGGACGGAAGGATCTTGAGGAGACCGAAGGAAACGGATGGAAGAAGGATATCAACAAGAAGGGGTTGTATTTACGGAGGGAGAAAGGAAAAATATCTTCAAAAAAAAAACAGGGCCAAGACAAGATTTTTGATTTTTTTGAGGTTGATGATGGGATGAAAAATGTTTTGTGGAGTAGAGGAGAATATCTTCGATTACCTTATTGGGAGTTAAATTTCTCTTCAATAATTTAGATGTTTTGTCATATATGAGAAAAATGGTGGGTGATAATTGTTTTAGGAACATTTGGAAATGGGGAGTACAAAAACAGAGATGATAAGATATCTAGCAAGAAATCCAAAAGATTGGAATAACATACAGTCTCACCTTTGGCTTCAAACGGATTCTCGAAGGGAGAATTGCAAATATGCCTCCACACGTCTTATCTGATGTTCATCTAAGATAAGAACGATTCTTAAGGGTTTTGCAAAAAGTAAAAGTTCCAGAGGGATGGGTATGGGTCTAACATCTCTAGTTGTGTGAATAGGAGCAAACAAAAGCTTCAAAATCTTACAGGAGTCACGACAATCATGTTCTTATGCAAGATATTCTACCAAGTAGCGTTGCGAGCTTTAAAACTACAAAATTTGGAGGTTCGTTCAGTTTTGGTCACCTTTTTCAAATGTTGTGCTCCACTTACTCTTGAGTGATGAAAAGACAAACTGGATGAGTTACATCTAAGATTATTTGATCTTTGTAAGATGGAGATAGAATTTTGCCAACCTTTTCACAATCATGGTTCGGTGGTTATACATTAGTAGAGAGAGGTGAAGCGTGGTGGTCCAGTTCATCTATGAGATGGAGTTATCCAATTGAAGGTTAGTAGTTATTCTATTTCGTATTAACAACAGGAAACCAAATCGCTTAATAGAAGACATTATCTTTTTTATAAAGTCTGATTCTTATATTACACAATTGTTGTGAAGAGGTACTGGCCCATTGAAATCATATGTGACTAACAAAGCTCAACAGAAGGTCAATGGCCGAAGGTACCAGTAGAAGAAAACTAATAACTTTTGCTCAAGGTTATCTGGAAGAAATGAGACCCTATCAATAAGCTAAAACGAGGCCGTGTCACTACAATTGGTTACTTATTTGATATGGGGGTCGAGTATTGGAATGAAAAAGAGTTGTGTTGGATATATAAGTCTTGAACAAGAACATTGTTATGTCCCATCCCTTCTGATGAGATAATGGCCCTGGGAGTAAGTAGTTTTATTTAAGACGTTCAATATGTATTATAAATACGAAAAGCACAATATGTTGAAAATAATTTCGTTGTTCCAAGTGAGTTCTTACGTGAAAAGCGACGAGAGAATCGATTTAGTTAGAGGAATACGAGAAGTGAAGAGAATGAGTGGATTATTACAGGATTTTTCCATGGCTCAAAAACCAGGTTATTGGCTTGCTTTATAAGTCGCAAAAATTTCATAAAGCAACATTGGTATAGTGTTTTATAATCTTCATTTGTTTAGGTACACGACCTAGATACTTCTACTGTGCAAGGAAGAAAAAAAAAAGCTTTAGCCGTGGTTTGTACGGCATGCTAAAGAGTTCAAAGTTGTGTCATGAATGGGTATAAGTTCTACAATAGACCGTGACCGCAAACGCTAACTCAAAATTCAGGAGTTATGGTCGTGGAGGAAGGAAGGGAAATTACTATGGAAAAGTTCAAAAAATATATGACAACTAATACATGGAATGTATAGAGTTGTAATGTTTCGATTGTGATTGGGTAGACATTTAAAGGGCTTAGAACATCATTGTAATGGTGGATTCTGTTAACTCTCCGTTGATGCATCGAGGAAGAATGCTACATGATGATCCTTTTATCTTCTCATCCCAAGCCAAACAAGTCTTTAGTGAAGTGAGATGCGAAAGGTGGTTACAGCCATAGAATCTAAGCCTAGAGTAGTGATTTTAGGAGATGAGTAGTACATTTTTGATGACTTGCTTCCTGTATTGCTTGATGTATACATTATTTTTTGTTAACTTTTAAGGTTATATTAATTATTTAATGTTTCTACATGTAGGATATATATATATGTCTACATTTGTTTCTTTGATTTATGTTTGGGAAGCAGGATTATGTTTCGAAGAAAACGAACCAATGTTGGGCTCAAAGAAATGATAGGTTCCAATCAAGGTTTGAACAACCAGGCAAGCTAATTACTCCGACTGAACAGTCAATACAACAAAAAACTCTCTAATCAGGCAACTGAAGATCGTGGTCGCATGGTGGGTCAAGGGGAAAGGAAAAAAGGAGTTTTCTGTTGCGGTCAATGCCAAACTCTTCCCAATGAAGAACCTCGAGATAGACACGACGTGTGATATTTGATGCAAGTGAGGAATGTTCGTGCTATAGGTAATTAAATATAAACATAACGTAGAAACAATATGGAGCCTGCTTGTTGTGTGGTTATATTGCTGTTAATTACTATGGAATGAAGAAGAATGTTATTATGCATAAATTGCTACTAACAACTTTTTGATGTGCTTATATGATCTTGTATGTTGTGATGACACTTTTCCTCAATTTAATCACAGATTCAATGGTGAAGTGGAAATATGGAGTGGCTATACAACCACATGATTGTTGGTTCATGAAAGATGAATTAGATTGAGTTTCTTTCAATCAATAAACCAACCATTAGAAAGGGGGGAGCAGTGACTGTGAAAGGTTGTTATTTTTCCAAATGGTCGCTAAAAATCCTGAGTTGTGTCTCAATGATGTAGAAAATTGGCGAAAATGTAAACAACAAGTGCAAGCAGCATTGTAGATCTGATTCGCGTAAGTTTGTGCAATTGATGGTTCAAGATATTAAATCCCATATCTATTTTATGAATTATTGTTACACATACTTGCTATTTGTTCTCCTTTTAGGGAAAATTCAATTCCTAGGGAGGACCTACAATGATGCAATGCTAAGCAAGTCGGTATGCATCGTAGACAATGGAAGTTTGAGTTGAAAGCTAGATATTCAACCCAAGTATGCGAACTAGGCAAGAAATTGAGGAACACAAGCCAAGGGGAATGCAACGAGGGTACTTGGTTAGAAAAGTGAAATATTGGTATCAAAGTAAAAGTAAGGTACCCTATTTCTCTTCTTCTTTTTTCTACTCAATTTATTCTAGTATTTGAAAGCGTTGCTCTAAAAATAATGGGATGTGTATAATGGTCAGAAATATGCTTGCCAATGGAAGAGAAGCGCGTTCCATGCTGGTCATCTTCATACCAATGGTTCTACAAGCTTTGCTACTTCAAGAGATGAATTTGTATGTCATAAAAAAGATTTCTCTTGTTTATTAAAAGTAATTAAGAATTTATATACTGAAATAATATTCAAAAAGATTGGAGGAGGCAAAAACATGGAAGGGAGCCAGGTGAGTTATGAATTTTTTGATTTAATTCACAAAGCAAAGGATGGAGTTTATCCCGAGAAAAACTAGTACTGAAGAATTATTGTATGTTTCCACTTACTCTTTCTTGTACATTACACATTACTTATCATATTGGGTTTTTGGTGTTATTAAATGACAAAATATGTACTGTTGACTTTTCGGTGTTCTAGCTATTAATCGGTGTCCTTGTGAGTAATTGTAGAATGTGGCAAAATCTAAGATGATGAAAATGTTGCTAGTTCTCATCATCGAAGACAATAACAGAGATTGAAGATGAAGTTTTATGAGCTCATGTACAACGAAGATAATAATAACCAGAAACCAATGGGTATGGGTTGGAGTAAAGCGAAGTGACGTGATGGGCGTGCATGCGTTGTTCGAAAAAGAGGCATCACATCAGAAATGGAGTAATAACGGAGACCATGATATTCAAGATTAAGTTGCAAGGAATAAGAAGCAACAACTGAAAACCTTATAAAAGAATGGCATCTTCTTGAGTGACTTGTGAGTGTGTGCAAAGTGGTCGTATATTCCAGAAATGTTACGCGCCACTAATGCTGTTTACGATCCATAAATGAGCAGGTTAGTCTATGTCCTCTTCACTTGTACTTGTTTTATTCGTTTTGTTTTGTAGTTCGGGTGGAAATTCTTTTGTATTGAGCCAACAAGGTGTTGCCAGTTGTATTGGGTTAAAAGATAGCAAGTATCTTAATTAGATCTAAACTCAAGTAAGAGTGTCTCATCAAACACTAGATATTACAATTGTTCAAGTTAGTTTAGAAATTAGTTGTCAAGATTACATGCAAGCCTTTTTTTAGTGTTATTTGACAATAATGATAAGATTTAATTGGCCTGACATATGGCATACTACTAACATGGGTGAGGGAAAGACCTAAATTGGAAGGGGTGCCAACGTCCCGGTTCCAAAGCTCCTGTTATTGGCATATATGGGTGAATATTTGTGGAAATTATGTTTGGTCGCTATTATGGGGTGCTCTTGTCTCTTTGGCCTTTGGCTAGCATGAGTGTAGGTTCTCTTGATAGTTTTACAAAATGGCGGGATACAAACCTATACATAGCAAACGCCAAAGATGCAGTCATAATTGCAAATTCGTAATATGAAAAATAACCTTAATGGCTGTTTTCATGCTAATGTAATGACAGACAGCTTGTATTTTCATAAAGAACCGCAACTTGAATGTGTATGATCAGAATAACAATTCATATGGTTCTTTATAATTTGGTGTTCACATATATGTCAATAGTTTCTTCAATATTTTAGTGCTTGAATTCTTGGTAATAATTTGGCTATTAGATTATGTTATTCATGAATTTATACTTGTTAGTTACTCAGATGGCTCATTAAAGCTTAAGGATCAGTTGTGTATTTGAGGCTAATGGTCAAGTGGTCCAATTTTAGGTTTCATTGTAAATTTTTGATATGACAATTAGAACCCAGAAATGACATGCTAATATCTGAAGATGAGGCTCATATTATTTGACATAGTTAGACTTAAAGAATTGTTCTCTTGCTATTTTTAAAGCGCTGTAGTGAAGTACAATCTAGCAATTACGGAAACATTATACTTTCCGTATGTGCTTTTGATTATGTTACTCAGACTCTACGTGAGCTCCAGATCTATGTAGGATTTCAATAATTGGGCATAGGCAGGACACTAAATATTTTTGTTGGCTAAAAGTTATAGGAAGTTTTCAAAAATTGCCAATGGGGATGCTTGAACACAATACTGTGTCATACATGTGAACATGAGTCCAGGGAACATAGCAGCCTTGACATAATTTGAAGCAAGAAATGTCATTCCTGTCAATTGCTAAAGTTTCTTGGCTGGAAGCCTGGGACGTCTTAAAAGAACCTTGTATCTTCGAATGCCATCCCTCTATGTTTTTTTCATACTAAGATTAAGAGCCCAAATCTATAGCTATATCATTTGTTGTGTTTATGTGTACAAAGATTCTGGAGCTGAAACAATATGAATATAGTTGTATGCTGTATTTGACAATAACATGATAAGCACTGTGTGTTTTATAGTTTCATCTTGTGGTCATATGTACACATAGGTAGAAACACATGCAACCATGAGGTATTTTGAATGGCAAATCCCCTTTTGGAATAGGAACGTTCTTTCATCTCCTAGATGTAATGCTTTTAGACCTGTTATATATTATTAGATCAAATGCTTTTTTTTTCTCAGACATATAGAGATTTGAGTGGAGAAACTGAAAGACATGGATGAATCGAACCGACAGAATTCAACCGATGATCTTACAGTGGCATATCATCGTATATGACCGTTCATAAAAATTATGTAGTCTTTGGTTGTTAAAATGAACATTGTGAGTGTTTTTAGTACTTAGATGTTTTAACATTTTTTAAATTATAGTTTCTATAGTATTTAGATTGTTTTTTTTAATAGTGTTTTTAGTTTGAACTTTTTCAGTATTAAAGGGTGGATGATATATTATATGATGATTTAATATATGAAATTATAACCTATCACTGATAATTTAGTAGAGCTGTTAGGGCATGGGTGGAAAAGTGCAACTGTAACGGATGCTCCATATATCAACAAGAACTAAAAGGGAAAACATACAGCACAATAGCAAAAATACAGTAGCAACAGCTCAGTTAAATCATCGTAATGCAGTTGGAAAAATCTNACTAAAAACACTCACAATTGTTCAGTTTAACAACCAAAAGACTACTAAATTTTTATGAACGGTCATATACGATGATATGCCACTGTAAGATCATCAGGTTGAATTCTGTCGGTTCGNAAAATGTTAGCAAATCATGAAGCATTCTTAATCAAGGCCCAAATCACTTAAACATGCACACCCAAATGCAGCCGAGCATGCTAAAATGACCCCAATTAAACTCAAACATGCTTATGCTTAGCTGAAAATATAAAACAGTACCCAAAAAGTGTTCAGAATTCCAAAACAAGTTCTAACCAGCGCTTAATTTTAAGGCCATCATCTTCACCTTTCCCATCATTGCATAAATGCTATCAATGGAATCCAAAGCACGTTTTTCCAGGTTTTCACCCATTGCTGCAATGTACTAATGGATTATGTATTTCTCCATTGAATATTCCTGTGAGGCATTTCGTCGAACACTTTATGCTCAATTTAAAACCCAAAACATAAAAATCAACTAAACTCAAAAGGGGTTGTTTTTTATTCAACAATCATTCAAACAAACGAATACCCAGAAAAAAAAAAAAAAAAATTCAATACCCTAATAACATCAAATTTTGTTGGCACAACAATCGCAAAAGAAAAATGANGGACTCATGTTCACATGTATGACACAGGTAATGTGTTCAAGCATCCCCAATTTGGCAATTTTGTGAAAACTTCCTATACTTTTAGCCAACATAAAATATTTAAGTGTCCTGCCTATGCCCAATTATTGAAAATCCTACATAGATACTGGAGCTCAACTGAAGAGTCTGAGTAACATAAATCAAGAGCACATACGGAAAGTATAATGTTCCGTAATTGCTAGATTGTACTTCACTACAGCTGCTTTTAAAAATAGCAAAGAGAAACAATTCTTTAAGTCTAACTATGTCAAATANAATCTGGAATTGCTTTAAATCTGGAATCTTCAGTCGGTTATTCGTGTTTTTGGTAGTGGTTAATTGAACAAAATTTGGACTTTTCAAAATTGAAAATTGATGAAAAAAATTGGTGGAAAATCTAGAACCTTATTTCTGGGTTTCGCGTTTCGAAGGATCTCAACTCCAACATTTTCGAAATCATAAACGTGGCATCAAAAACTATTCTTTACAATTTCACTGCCAAATTAAATGAATCGTATTGAATTTCGGGGTAGATTTTTTTGCTCAATTAATGATTTTGAAGATGAATGAAAGGGAAGAGCAAGAAGATGATGAATTAAGAAGAACAATAAGCATTTTGAGGTTTAAATCTTACAGAAGAAATGAAAAGGGACTCTTCCAGGTTTAGGTTTTATGAAAGAAATTAAAAAGGTGAATGGAAATTATGAAAGGTGCAAAATGGTAAATGTTATAGCAACGGTTTCAAAAAAAATTGTAATTAAATACTTTTTGCAACGGTTATAGTAAAACCGTTGCAAAAGCCATTGTCTATTATATCTATTGCAACGGTTAAAAATAAAATAAAAATAAAAATTGAAACTCAATACTTTTTGCAATGGTTATTGTAGAACCTTTGCAAATGTCGTTGCCTATTCTATCTATTGCAACGGCTGTTTAAAAACCGTCGCTAAAGTCATTGCAACAGCTTCAACCGTTGCCAAAATCTTTGCAACAAATCTAACTGTTGCAAAAGAGGGTTGCAAATGCTCTTTTATGTAGTAGTGCCATCACAAGATATATTTGATCATATATCTGGACGGATAAAATTCCCGAAATTACCGATTGAATATTATGATAAAGAAGCCTTTTTTTATATCGCAAAGGTTGTTGGAACACCATTGAGAGTGGATTTTGCTACAAATAAGCTTACAAGAGCAAGATATGCAAGGGTTAACATTGAAATTGATTCATCTTCTCCTCTTGTTACCACATTCAATCTGGGAGGACGTGCTCAAGATATCATCTATGAAAATGTGAGTAATCTTTGCTTTTCTTGTGGAAGAATTGGGCATAGTAGAGGGATAAATGCTTGCACACCAAAGTCAATGACATTGAAAAGCCTTTATGTCAAACCATTAAAACAAACAACCCAATTAATGATACCAACAACATTACAACTGAAATCCCTATTCACAATGGCTTCGAAAATATCATTTTGCAACCCAATTTTGATGATTATGGTCCATGGACCACAATCACCAATAAAAGAAAACAAAAGCCCAATAACAGGCCCATCACAAAAACAAATCCAACACAAATTCGTAATTCTAATATTAATGAATATAAAACACCGCCCAAAACCATAAATTTAAAAAATATTAATGTAAAAAACGTAGGGATAAATGCTTGCACATCAAAGTCAATGACATTGACAAGCCTTTATGTCAAACCATTGAAACGAACAACCCAATTAATGATACCAACAACATTACAGCTAAAATCCCTATATATTCACAATGTCTTCAAAAATATCATTTTGCAACCCAATTTTGATGATTATGGTCCATGGACCACGGTCACCAATAAAAGAAAACAAAAGCCCAATGATAGGCCCATCACAAAAACAAATCCAACACAAAAACACCGCCCAAAACCATAAATCTAAAAAATATTAATGTAAAAAACCAAAAAAAAAAAAAACAAACAAACAAACAAACAAACTGTCTCTTCTAATAAAGGCAAAGCAACTGAACAACCATTACCTATAAATACTACTTCTGTCAAAAACCAAATTGTGAACTCTTCTTCAACTCCTGACAAATTAAATCTCTCAAGTTCAAACTCTGAAAGCATTTATCACTCTAAAACTCCACAAATGGATGTGGCTGCGCTACCCATTTATGATCATATTAATTCTGACTCTCTTTCTTCCTCTACTTTATTTACTCACCCCACCATTCCTCTCACTTCAACCGCTTCTACTTCAAACCCTATTTCCCTTTTGCCTACCTTCAATCTCTCTTCTAACCCTAATGGATCCATCTCAGTTCGACCTAAACTTTCCGCCTGTACCTCTTCAGCACCCATCTTCCACCAACCAAGCTACCACATTAACAACCACTCCTCTAACATCATCTCCAAACCAGATCACAAATCCAACCCCTCCATCCCAACACTCATTTGCAACAGTAATCTTACAACCACAACACCCAATAATGACATGCAACTTGATCCGGGTGTAACCATAATTGCCTCAATCTCCTCGGATTCTACGGGATCTTTTTCCAACCAACATCACTCCTCTATAACTCAATCAACAACAACATTCCCTTGTGAACAGCCTATTACAACCACAAGTCAATACAACTCAATTACTTCAACCACTCACAACACAAAATCCACCACATCCATCATCAATGATGTTTCAACTTTAGAATCCAGAAGTGGAATTCATGCCAGCNAGCCAAATTATTAACAAGAATTCAAGCACTAAAATATGAAGAAACTATTGACATATATGTGAACACCAAATTATAAAGAAACCATATGAAAATTGTTATTCTGATCATCACATTCAAGTTGCGGTTCTTTATGAAAATATCAAGCATGTCTGTCATTACATTAGCATGAAAACAGCCATTAAGGTTATTTTTCATATTACGAATTTGCAGATTATGACTGCATCTTTGGCGTTGCTATGTATAGGTTTGTATCCCGCCTATTTTGTAAAACTATCAAGAGAACCTACACTATCATGCTAGCCCAAAGGCCAAAGAGAACAAGAGCACCCCATAAATAGCGACCAAACATAATTTCCACAAAATATTCACCCATATATGCCAATAACAGGAGCTTTGGAACCGGAGCTTTGGCACCCTTCCATTTAGGTCTTTCCCTCACCCATGTTTAGTATTATGCATATGTCAAGGCCAATTAAATCTTATCATGTTATTGTCAAATAACACTAAAAAAAAGGCTTGTCATGTAATCTTGACAACTAATTTTCTAAACTAACTTGAACAATTGTAAGATCTAGTGTTTGATGAGACACTCTTTACTTGAGTTTAGATCTAATTAAGATACTTGCTATCTTTTAAACCCAATACAACTGGCAACACCTTGTTGGCTCAATAACAAAAGAATTTCAACCCGAACTACAAAACAAAACGAATAAAACAAGGTACAAGTGAAGAGGACATAGACTAACCTGCTCATTTATGGAGCGTAAAGCAGCATTAGTGGCCGCTAACATTTCTGGAGATATACGACCACTTTGCACAACACTCAACAAGTCACTCATAGAAGATGCCATTCTCTTTATAAGGTTAGTTGTGTGCTTCTTATGCCTTGCAAACTTAACTTGAATATCATGGTCTCCGTTATTACTCATTTCTGATGTGATGCCTCTTTTTCGTAACAACGAATGCACGCCCATCACGTCACTTCGCTTTACTCCAAACCCATACCCAATTGGTTTCTGGTTATTATTATCTTCGTTGTACATGAGCTCATTAAAAACTTCATCTTCAATCTCTGTTATTGTCTTCGATGATGAAG